>BLSH010549335.1:1007537-1058842 GCA_018402905.1 Glandirana rugosa
ACCAGGCTGGGAAGACTGAATCTGCAATAGGTAAGCAGCTTGGTGTGAAGAAATCAACTGTGGGAGCAATTATTAGAAAATGGAAGACATACAAGACCACTCATAATCTCCCTCGATCTGGGGCTCCACACAAGATCTCACCCCGAGGAGAACGGTGAGCAAAAATCCCAGAACCACATGGGGGGACCTAGTGAATGACCTGCAGAGAGCTGGGACCAAAGTAACAAAGGCTACCATCAGTAACACACTACGCCACCAGGGACTCAAATTCTACAGTGCCAGATGTGTCCCCCTGCTTAAGCCAGTACATGTCCGGGCCCGTCTGAAGTTTGCTAGAGAGCATTTGGATGATCCAGAAGAGGATAGGGAGAATGTCATATGGTCAGATGAAACCAAAATAGAACTTTTTGGTAAAAACTCAACTTGTCGTGTTTGGAGGAGAAAGAATGCTGAGTTGCATCCAAAGAACACCATACCTACTGTGAAGCATGGGGGTGGAAACATCATGCTTTGGGGCTGTTTTTCTTCAAAGGGACCAGGACTGTCCATGTAAGGGAAAGAATGAATGGGGCCATGTATCGTGAGATTTTGAGTAAAAACCTCCTTCCATTAGCAAGGGCATTGATGATGAAACATGGCTGGGTCTTTCAGCATGACAATGATCCCAAACACACCGCCCGGGCAAAAAAGGAGTGGCTTTGTAAGAAGCATTTCAAGGTCCTGGAGTGGCCTAGCCAGTTCCCAGATCTCAACCCCATAGAAAATCTTTGGAGGGAGTTGAAAATCTGTGTTGCCCAGCGACAGCCCCAAAACATCACTGCTCTAGAGGATATCTGCATGGAGGAATGGGCCAAACTACCAGTAACAGTGTGTAAAAACCTTGTGGAGACTTACAGAAAACGTTTGACCTCTGTCATTGCCAACAAAGAGTATATAACAAAGTATTGAGATGAACTTTTGTTATTGACCAAATGCTTATTTTCCACCATAATTTGCAAATAAATTCTTTAAAAATCAGACAATGTGATTTTCTGGATTTTTTTTTCTCATTCTGTCTCTCATAGTTGAAGTGTACCTATGATGAAAATTACAGGCCTCTCTCATCTTTTTAAGTGGGAGAACTTGCACAATTGGTGGCTGACTAAATACTTTTTTGCCCCACTGTATCTATACATAAAGTATATAGTCCACTTGACGTGGTGTATTAAAATATATACAGCTTGGTGTATATATATATATATATATATATATATATATATATATATATACACACACACAGTGTATTGAGTGTGCACTATACGTCGGTGCATTTGGGGGTGTACGGTATATAGCACACTACTTGGCGTGTTGTCTTCAAATATATACAGTCTAGTGTATACAGATATACAAGCAGCGTATTGAGAGTAAACTATATATCGGTGCATTTGGGGGTGTACGGTATATAGTACAGTGTAGTGCGGTGCTAAAAAAGAAACTGAACATCATATCAGGAAGGCCACAAAGGAGAGGCAGACACTCCCAGGCCACTAAAAAAGGGCAAGCAGCCTCTGTGTCTTCAGTGAAAGGTGGCGGACGTGGTGCATCCTCTGCAGGCGGGTCACGCTTCTCCTTTTTTTCTGCTGTTGGATGTGCTATTGAGCCACAACATGCAGAAGAGTTGATGGAGTGGATAACAAAGCCGTCCTCATCCTCCTCATCCTCTGTCACCCAGGCTCGTACAAGTTTGCCTTCCAACGCATCTGGCAAAGCGGCCTATTCCACTGGATCCTTGTCCACAGTTACTCCTTCTGTAGCCCCACCATCATGCATGGAGGAGTCACCTGAGTTGCTCGACCATAGTGTCAGTTACATGCTCATGGAGGATGCGCAGCAGTTTGAAGGCTCCGATGTTGGTTCCAAGGTTGAGGAAGGGAGTAGTGTGAGCCTAGAGACAGGGGGTGCCGCGAAAGGACTAGAAACTAGCAGTCATGTCCCCCAGCTGCAGCATACTGCCAAGTTTGCTCCAGTGACGAGGAGGGAGGGGATGATGAGGACACAGACTGTACTTGGGTGCCTGAGAGAAGAGAGGAGGAAAGTGATGAGGAGGAGGCAGAGGCCCAACTCCAACAAGGCAGGATGTCCTCCAGGGGCCAGCTTAAGCACAGCCACCCAATTGCATCAGCTCACAGAGCTCCACAGGTGCAGGGCGCTGTTGCCTCCCCGTCGACTTCCAAAATTTCTTTGGTGTGAGCATTTTGCAGCACACGTGCAGTAGATCGCACCGTTGCCATTTACAATCTATGTCTGAAGCAGGTAAAGCGCGGCCAGGACTCCAGCCACTTGGGCACTACTGTCTTGACAAGACATATGACAACCAGCCATGCAGTCTGTTGGCAAGAGTACCTGAAGAACCCACACCAGAAAACAAGGCGGACTCCTCCTTGCTCCTCATCTGGCATCTCAACCCCTACTACACCTGCAGTCCTCTCCAAAACCTGCACTGAGAGGAATGAAGGTATAGCAATGCGTGCCACATCTAGTACTTGCAGCCAGCAATCTGATGTCAGTACACCACCAGGTGAATTCAGCAGGCAAATATCCCTACCCCAGTTGCTGAACCGTAAAAAGAAATACAGTCCCAGCCATCCACACGCTCAGCTTCTTAATGCTAGCATGGCCAAATTGCTAGCACTCCAACTGCTGCCTTTTCAGCTGGTAGACTCTGCCCCCTTTCGTGAATTTGTGGAATGTGCTCTCCTACAGTGGCATGTTCCCAAAAGAGATCTCTTTTCACGTAAGGCCATTCCAGCTCTCTACCATCATGAGGAAGGCAATGTTTTGGCCTGGTTGAACAGTGTGGTCAGCAGCAGGGTTCATATTACCGCTGACTCATGGTCCAGCAGGCATGGTCAGGGTCGTTACCTTTCCTTCACGGCGCACTGGGTAACTCTGCTGGCAGCTGGGAAAGATGCAGTACAGGGTTCAGTTTTGGAAATAGTTCCGCCACCACGCCTCCAAAAAGCTGGTGGTGATTTTTTCACATCCGCCTCCTCCTCCACCCCTGCTCTTCTTCTACCTCTGTGACCTCTTCTGCAGAATTGTCCTCTGAACCTGCAGTGCTCCCTAAGCGTTCAAGGGGCTATGCAAGCAGTCAGGCTAAAAGATGCCATGCGGTGCATGGGTTAGTCTGTCTTGGGGACAGGAGCCACACTGGGGAAGAGATTCTTTCAGCTCTGCGGGGGCAGGCTCAGAGATGGTTGATGCCACAGCAGCTTGAGCCAGGAATGGTTGTATGCGACAATGGCACCAACCTTCTCTCTGCCCTCCGACTGGGACAATTGACACATGTTCCATGCTTGGCACACGTCTTGAATTTGGTGGGGCAGTGTTTCTTGACCAGGTGCCCAGGCTTACCAGATATCCTGAGGCAGGCCAGAAAAGTCTGTGGTAATTTCCGGATTGTGTAACACCTTTCCAGACCCTGGTAGTTTACCATGTCCTGCTGCTGGCCCTGGACAATGTGTTTCTGATGCTTCGGTCGTTCAGAGGCAGAGTGGTGGAGAAGGTGGCCGGCTGAGCGATGCCTTTAAAAAAATTTTCAGTCCTCAGCACCCAGGCCTGATAGGTTCAAGCAACCATCGTCAGTGTCTGCATTATATGGTGCAAGAATATATAGGGGCAAGAGCAGACTTGGAGACCTTTCCAACTGAGCATCCACTTAGTTACTGGGTCTTGAGGATGGACCACTGGCTGGAACTTGCTCAAATATGTAATTGAGCTACTGGCCTGTCCTGCATCCAGCGTGCTTTCTGAACGGACATTTAGTGCTGCTGGAGGGTTCGTAACCAATCAAAGAGTGCGCCTGTCCACAGACTCGGTTAATAGGCTCACATTTATAAAAATGAATCAGTCCTGGATCAGCAGCTATCAAGCCCCTGATGCTGATGCAACTGATTAAATTTGCTAGGGATCTGGGATCCCTTGAAGACTGCCACTGCACCTATTCCTCCTGTCCATAATCTAGAACTATATGTTGTATAAAGGGCAGCACCAACACCCAAGGCCCAATTTTTCTGTACCTGATTTACATGGGCATGCCATAACAATTTTTAAAATAATTTACATCAGGTCCAGTTCCTCCGTCCAATAAGAGTAAGTGCAAGGGGTTACAGTGTTCTGGCACCGCCAACATCCAAGGCCCAATTCGTCACGATTTGTGAACTAATTTTTTATTTATTTTTTTTAAACTGTTTATTAATTTTGTATGACACAGACAAAACATACAACATCGACAACAGGCACGCAGGCCGTGTATAATCATGTAGTCCAGACATTACAGATAAGTTCTCTTGTCAGCTGCTAATACATAGAAATGTTATAAATCATAACTCTGAAATATGTCTCCAAAGCTCTTTCATTCGATATCCTTATTAGACCCCGCGGGCTTCATGGGCTCCCCCTCCTCAACTTATGCAATCAGAGCAGTTGTGGGCACTCCCAACTACCTTCAGTGAGGCCACTCGACATCACCATCACTCACAAGGAGTCTGATGCCGTGGAGGGGTCCTCAAGCCACTTCGACCAAACTTTGTTGTACTTAGTAGGACAGCCCCTATTAGCATAAGTATCTCTATACAGGGGTGGGCTATCATTGACCATCTTTTTCCAAAATGTGAGTGGCGGGGGGTTAGGCTTGTGCCAGTGCATTGCTATGGCCTTGCGGGCATAGAAAAACAGCAGACCAACCAATGTGTGGCCTGCCACCGTTGGTATGAGGTTTTCCACCAGGCCCAATATGCAGGTGGACATGGATGCTGGAACCTGGATGGAGGTAAACTGATGAATGATAGCTATTATCTCTTCCCAGAACCCAATCACATGTGGACATGTCCAGAAGATGTGCGAGAAGTCCGCAGGGGACTCCCCACACCTCCAGCAGTCTGGGACGGAGTCTGGGTTTATTTTGTGCAGTCGGTAAGGGGTAAAATATGCCCTGTGTGCTATCTTGAATTGAACCATCTTATCCCTAACTGACACCAGGGACCTAAAGGGGAAATCCCACATGTCCCCCCAGTCATTGTTGTCAAAGTCTGGGATGTCCCGTTCCCATCTACTTCTAAGATTTGTTAGGCTAGGGAGAGAAGTGATAAGAAGAAACATATATAGTCTGGATGTAAGTTTGCCATTGCAATCTGACCTGAGTAGGCTCTCCAAGGCCGACTCCAGTACCTGAGGGGCACTATGGGCAAACTGGCAGCCGAAGGCGTGGGAGAGCTGCATGTAACGGAAGAAATGAGCTGAGAGTATATTAAATTCCTCTCTCAGCTGGGCAAGGGATTTTAAAGAAAGGGCCGTTATTACTTCTGACACAGTCTTGATCTGGTACTTCGTCCAAGCGTAGGGCTCCGGCAGCTGGTATAAATGAGGGAGGTTGGGGTTCCGCCACAAGGGGGCATTAGAGGAGACAGCCTTCCCGGGGTGCACCTCAATCCAAAGCCCTGTGCCCCAAGCCTGGAGTGTGGTGTGCATTGATGGTGTCAAATCGTATGGAGCATGAGGACCTTGGAGCAGTAAGCACCTCAGAGAATCCAGCAAGCCAACCACCGCGGCCTCCAGTGCTATGGAGGAATTACTACCATCCGGGTTAAGCCACCAGGCCGCCGTAACTAGCTGAGTGGCCAGGTAATATTTATAGAGGTCCGGGAGCGCCAGACCCCCCCTGGGAGGTCGGGCGCAGCAGCGTGGACCCCAGGATCCGTAGAGAAGCTCTTTGGAGGGACCGGCCTGTCCAGATCCGGCACTAAGATGGCATTGAAGTCACCCATTAGTAGTATTTTAGCCGGGCAAAATGGGGCAATCTTTTCCAGCACAGCATACAGTACTGTCGGGGAGAAAGGGGGGGGCAAATAGATACTAGCAATTACATAACGTACACCTCCTAGGGCAAAAACCACCACCGCAAACCTGCCCTGGGGGTCCGTTATTACCTGTTCTATGGCACATTGAAGGGACTTGCTAAACAAAATTGAGACCCCTCTGGCATATGTAGAATAAGAAGCATGAACAGCCCTTTGAATCCAGGGCTTTTTCAAGACCTGTAGTTTGCTGCCCACGAGGTGTGTTTCTTGAAGCATTATTATGTGGGGGGTATGCAGTTTGAGATATTTAAAAAGGAGCGCCCGCTTGAATTTAGAATTTAAACCCCTGACATTCCAGGATAAAATGGTGATATAGAGTTATCACTAGGAGCCATCTGGGTAGCATTACATTATCAAAGTGTAAATAGTGGCACAAAGGGGGGCCCACGGCCTGCAGGACCATCTTGGGAACTGCAAACAGATAGAGAGCTTAAAAGGTACATTAACACGGCCAAACAGTACAATACTTAACATATTAACAACATATACCCAACCGGGCTACAAGTTGCCCACCCTGCCCTTGCCGATAGTCGGTCCCAAAAAAGGTAGGGGGACTCCAGCAGGTCCTGTACCCCAAACAATAACTATA
Source organism: Glandirana rugosa (assembly GCA_018402905.1). NCBI lineage: Eukaryota > Metazoa > Chordata > Amphibia > Anura > Ranidae > Glandirana > Glandirana rugosa. Next base: position 1,014,024 of record BLSH010549335.1, read on the forward strand.
CCACGCATTGGATGGGATAAAAAGGAGATCCCTCTCTAACTAGGAGTGCGCTGGGGGGAAACCAGGATGCGCCAATCCACAGTCAGATCGTGTAAAACAAATATTTGAAAGGCACTAGAAAACGAGCGGACTGTCCTGGCTTCCTAGTTATGACTCCTGGCACAAGAGAGGATTGAAAAATAAAAAAATATGAAAAACATAAGGAATCTGGGTTCAACAAACTCAGCATGTTAGGGCTAAAGTTCCGTGCAGGATGTCTGAGCCGGATCACATTTTCTCTAAGGGCCCCACAGGGAGTATAGGCAAGAGGAAGTCCTCACAGGGGAGAAGGGAAAGTATCAACTGAAAAATAAAAGGGAGAACATTGTACATTACCAAAAGTGTGTAAAGGCTTGCTTCTGGATGAGAAGCTGAGGATAACAGCTGAAATCCGGGCAAGGACTAAAACACCAGGTGGGGGGGAAGACCGCGAGCGGCCTCAGGGCCCATCCAGCCAGGTAGCAGCCGCCTCTGGGGTGTCAAAGAATTGTGTGCGGTCCCCATCCACAACCCGGAGCTTGCTGGGGTAAAGGAGGCTGAACTTCATGCCTTTCTCCCTGAGCCGTTTTTGGACCTCCGTGAAGGTACGTCACCTCTGCTGGACCTCCGGGGGAATAATCCGGGAAAAGCAGAATTTTGGAGTCATTATAGCGGAGATCCCCTTTGGCCCTGGCCGCCGCCAGGATCCGGTCTCTATCCCGATAATTCAATAATCGGAGGAGAAAGGGTCTTGCAGGTGCACCAGGAATGGGCGGTGCGGGGGGGATCCTGTGTGCCCTCTCCACCACGAACGTGGAAGGCATCGCAGGCAGATCCAACAGCTGCACCAGGAAGGCCTCTGTAAACTCCGCTGGCTTGAGGCCTTCTGCTCTCTCTGAAAGGCCCAAGATTCTAATATTATTTCTTCACAATCTGTTTTCTGTGTCAATGGCCTTGTCCTGGAGAGCCTTTACCTGGATCTGCAATGCCCGTACCTCACTGGAATCAGCCCTGGTAGTGTCCTCCAGCTGCGAAATCCTGTCCTCTGCCTCAGACATTCTGGACCTGAACTTGTCCAGATCATGCCTGATGAGGCTGATGTCAGTAGCCAGGTAATCCATCTTGGCGGTCAGGGTGTCCTTGCAGGATTTAACCACCTCATTGCAGGATTTAATAGCCACCAAAATATCTGCAGTGGTGGGAGTCGACTGCTCAGATGCCATGACGAGCGCCTGTGTGGCCGCCGTCTTCCTGCAGGAGGAGCGCCTCGTGGGCAAAATGGCCGACAGCGGGACGGAGGATCCGGGACAAGCCGACTGTCCTTTTGAAGAGCGGAGCTTGCCCTGAGACAACAGCGGAGCCCGCGGGGTGCCTGGTGCCTTTCTGGAACCCAGGGTGTTTTTCTGGAAGTCCTGGAGCAACGAAAAGGAGCCCGGATCAACGTCAGGATTAGTGGCAGAGAGGAGCTCAGGCAGTATGCGACTTCTTCCTCTCATATCCCAGCCACTCGCGATTTGTAAACTAATTTACATCAGGCCCAGTTCCTCCGTCCAACAAGAGTAACTGCAAGGGGTTACAGTGTCCTGGCACTGCCAACACACAAGGCTCAATTTTTGGCCACCTGTTTGACTGGGGCTTTCGTCACAATTTGTAAACTAATTTACAACATCAGGCCCAGTTCCTCCGTCCAACAAGAATAACTACAAGGGGTTACAGTGTTCTGGCTCCGCCAACACACAAGGCCCAATTTTTCGCCACCTGTTTGACTGGGGGATTTTATCACAATTTTTTAACTAATTTACAACAGCAGGGCCCACGCCAAAATAAAAAAAAAAAAGACGTGCGTGTCCCCCCAAAATCCAAACCAGACCCTTCAAATCTGGTATGGAATTAAAGGGGAACCTGTGCCAAAATGTAAAAAAAAAATGACGTGCGGTTCCCCCCAACATTCAAACCAGGCCCTTCAGGTCTGGTATGGAATTTAAGGGGAACCCTGCATCAAATTTTTTTTTAAAAATGACATGTGGTGCCCCAAAATCCAAACCAGGCCCTTCAGGTCTTGTGTGGATTTTAAGGGGAACCCCGAACCAAATTTTTTAAAGAAAATGGCGTGGGGTCCCCCCAAAATCCAAACCAGACCCTGGCATGGCAGGAGGGGGTTGGGACGAGCGAGTGCCCCCCCTCTGAACCATACCAGGCCACATGCTCTCAACATGGGGAGGATGCTTTGAGGTTGCCCCCAAAGCACCTTGTCCCCATGTTGATGGGGAGAAGGGCCTCATCCCCACAACCCTGGCCGGCGGTTGTGGGGGTCTGCGGACAGGGGGCTTAGCAGAATCTGGAAGCCCCCTTTGATAGGGGGCCCCCAGATCCCGACCCCCCCTATGTGAATAGGTTTGGGGTACATTGTACCCCTACCCATTCACCAAAAAGGAGTGTAGTGTAAAAAAAACAAAAGGCAGATTTTGACAAGTCCTCTATTATGTAAAGTAGCTCTTTCTTCTTTCTTCTTTCTTTCTCCATCTTCTCCTGGCCCGGTCCTTCTTCTGGTCTTCTACTTCTTCTTTTAGTGTTCTTGCTTCCTCTCTTCGTCTTCAATCTTCATCTTCTTTCACTGCCGCTGCTCTCTTCGCTGGTGCAGCCCGGCCCCTGCGCGTCTTGCAGAATGTGCTGTCTTCACAATGACAGTACTTTTATAAGAAGGGGCGGGGCCACCCAGCAACGTAACTGAGTGAACCCGCCCCTTCTGATGTCATGTGATGTCAGAGGGGACAGGTCACCCATTTACGTCACTGGGTGGCCCCGCCCCTTCTTATAAAAGAACTGTCATTGTGAAGACCGCCCATTCAGCAAGACACGCCGGGGCTGGCTGTAGCAGTGGAGAGAGTGGCGGCGGTGAAAGAAGATGAAGATTGAGGATTGAAGACGAAGAGAGGAAGCAAGAAGACTAAAAGAAGAAGCAGAAGATCAGAAGAAAGAACGGGCCAGAAGAAGATGGAGGAGGAAAGAAGAAAGAGCTATTTTACAAAATAAAGGACTTGTCAAAAAATGCCTCTTTCTTTTTTTTTACACTACGCTCCTTTTTTGGTGAATGGGTAGGGGTACAATGTACCCCAAACCTATTCACACGGGGGGGCTGGGATCCGGGGGCCCCCTTATTAAAGGGGGCTTGCAGATTCCGATAAGCCCCCCCGCCCACCCTCCCCCAAAGCACCCATACTCCCCATGTTGAGGGCCTGTAGCCTGGTACGGTTCAAGAGGGTGGGCGCTCACTCGTCCCCCTCATCCTAACCGGCCAGGGCTGCATGCTCGGATAAGGGTCTGACTTGGATTTTAGGGGGAACCCCACGTCATTTTTTTTTTCATTTAGCGCAGGGTTCCCCTTAATATCCAAACCAGACCCAAAGAGCCTGGTTTGGACTGGGGGGGGGGACCCCACGCACTTTTTTTCAGCGATTTTTTGTATATTGCTGCCCTTCAGGTCTGGTAGGAAATTTAAGGGGAACCCTGTGCCAAAATAAAAAAAAATTATGTGCGGTTCCCCCCAAAATCCAAACCAGGCCCTTCAGGTCTGGTATGGAATTAAAGGAGAACCCAGTGCCAAAATTTTTTTAAAAATGACGTGCGGTTCCCCCCAAAATCCAAACCAGGCCCTTCAGGTCTGGTATGGATTTTAAGGGGAACCCTGCACCAAATTTTTTTTAAAAATGGTGTGGGGGCCCCCCCCCCCCAAAATCCAAACCTGACCCTTATCCGAGCACGCAGCCCTGGCACGGCAGGAGGGGGTGGAGGCAAGGGTGCGCCCCCCCTCCGAACCATACCAGGCCACATGTCCTCAACATGCCCTATGTGAATAGGTTTGGGGTACATTGTACCCCTACCCATTCACCAAATAGGAGTGTAGTGTAAAAAAAACAAGAGGGAGTTTCTGACAAGTCCTTTATTTTGTAAAATAGCTCTTTGTTCTTTCTTCCTCCATCTTCTCCTGGCCCGGTCCTTCTGGTCTTCTGCTTCTTCTTTTAGTCTTCTTGCTTCCTGTCTTCGTCTTAAATCTTCATCTTCATCTTCTTTCTTCTGTCACTGCGCCGCTTTCTCCGCTGGTGCAGCCCGGCCCCTGTGCTGCCCCTGCACATCTTGCAGAATGGGGGGGCGACCCCACGCACTTTTTTCCAGCGATTTTTTTTTTTTGTATGGCAAGACATTACAGCCGTGATTTTAAATGACAATTTTTCCTATGGAAATGTCATTTTGCTCTGGCTATGTTCTACACCTCACAGAGATGTACCCTTTTACACACAGACTAAGGGCACCCCCCAGGCACAATATTTAAAGGATTTTTTCTTTTTTTTTTTCACTTTAAGCATTATTAAAATCACGGCTCCTGAAAAAACGATTGATTTAAACCTTTTTTTTCATTGATACATGTCCCCTAGGGCAGGACCCGGGTCCCCATACACTTTTTAGGGCAATAACATTGCATATAAGCCTTTAAAATTAGCACTTTTGATTTTTCATGTTCGGGTCCCATAGACTTTAATGGTGTTCGGATGTTCGCCCTGAACTTTTTGTCTATTCGCATGTTCTGGTGCGAACCGAACGGGGGGGGGTTCGGCTCATCCCTATATATGAACTAAGAATCCCTGTTTTTTTTTTTTGTTTTGTTTTCTCTTCACAATTTTCACCCAAAGCTTCTCTCCTCATTTTGCACCACAGGCATATCATAATTATTCATAGCCCAACTTATATTCTCATGTTAGTGTTTCAATAGTGGCAAATGTTTTTTACAAGGCTGGTTTGCTGTCCCAGCACCCAACCAATGGCAGAGTTAAGGATCCCCGTTTTTAAAAAAAAGTTTGAAAAAATAGCAATCTTGAAGGGTGTATAGCAGTGTGCAGAGGGTAAATTCAGAATATGCAGTAAAGTTGGGACATGGCACCATCCACTTGAATGGGGTGCGTTCAGCGGGAGATACATTGGGGGACATTTACTAAAACTCACCAGCCAGATGCAAATCCATAACTGATGGTGTATAGAGTGACTATATTCAAATATTATAGAGCATTGATTCGGCTGGAGGACTTTTTGATTCCTTTAGTCTCTTCTATCCATTAACTGTATGGCTATCCTATCTCATTGGGTCCCCAGCCCTACTCCATAGAAGCCATGATTTCCATACACTGCATTGATGATGGCCAAAATGGCTGAAATGGTTATATGCAATTTGGCATAAATGGCTTTATAATATTGGGTTTTATATATATATATATATATATATATATATATATATACAGTATCTAACAAAAGTGAGTACACCCCTCACATTTTTGTAAATATATTATTATATATCTTCATGTGACAACACTGAAGAAATGACACTTTGGTGCAATGTAAAGTAGTGAGTGTACAGCTTGTATAACAGTGTAAATTTGCTGTCCCCTCAAAATAACTCAACACACAGCAATTAATGTCTAAACTGCTGGCAACAAAAGTGAGTACACCCCCAAGTGAAAATGTCCAAATTAGGCCCAAAGTGTCAATATTTTGTGTGGCCACCATTATTTTCCCTCATTGCCTTAATCCTCTTCGGCATGGAGTTCACCAGACCTTCACAGGTTGCCACTGGGTCCTCTTCCACTCCTCCATAATGACATCACAGAGCTGGAGGATGTTAGAGACCTTGCGGTCTTCCACCTTCCATTTGAGGATGACCCACCGATGCTCACTGGGGTTTAGGTCTGGAGACATGCTTGGCCAGTCCATTACCTTTACCTTCAGCTACTTTAGCAAGGCAGTGGTCGTCTTGGAGGTGTGTTTGGGGTCGTTATCATGTTGAAATATTGCCCTGTGGCCCAGTCCGAAGAGAGGGGATCATGCTCTGCTTAAGTATGTCACAGTACATGTTGGCATTCATGGTTCCCTCAATGAACTGTAGCTCCCTAGTGCCGGCAGCACTCATGCAGCCGTAGACCATAACACTTCCACCACCATGCTTGACTGTAGGCAAGACACACTTGTCTTTGTACTTATCACTTGGTTGCCTCCACACACGCTTGACACCATCTGAACCAAATAAGTTTACCTTGGTCTCATCAGACCACAGGACATGGTTCCAGTAATCCATGTCCTTAGTATGCTTGTCTTAAGCAAACTGTTTGCAAGCTTTCTTGTGCATCATCTTTAGAAGAAGCTTCCTACTGGAATGACAGCCATGCAGACCAATTTGATGCAGTGTGTGGCGTATGGTCTGAGCACTGACAGGCTGACCCCCCACACCTTCAAACTCTGCATCAATGCTGGCAGCACTCATACGTCTATTTCCCAAAGACAACCTCTGGATATGACGCTGAGCACGTGCACTCAACCTCTTTGGTTGACTATGACGAGGCCTGTTTTGAGTGGAACCTGTCCTGTTAAACTGCTGAATGGTCTTGGCCACCCTGCTGCAGCTCAGTTTCAGGTTCTTGGCAATCTTCTTATAGCCTAGGCCATCATTATGTAGAGCAACAATTCTTTTTTTCAGATCCTCAGAGAGTTCTTTGACATGAGGTGCCATGTTGAACTTCCAGTGACCAGTATGAGAGAGTGAGAGCGATAACGCCACATTTCACACACCTGCTCCCCATTCACACCTGAGACCTTGTAACACTAACGAGTCACATGACACAGGGGAGGGAACATTGCTAATTGGGCACAATTTGGACATTTTAACCATTTTAACATTTTAATATAATAAAATATTTACAAAAATGTGAGAGGTGTACTCACTTTTGTGAGATACTGTATATAGCCAATGCCCCCCTTAGGGGTGGCTTGTAGATGTGGTTCACCTGTCTCTCTGCCCTCAGTCACACAATTTTCCATGCATCCGGAGTCACGGAATAGGCCGGTACTTTGTTTTGTTGTTTTATTGAGGGAATAAACATGGATAGGGAAAGGGATGACTGTGGGATGCCCAAAGAATCAAAGATTATGAGACCAAAACTGTATACCGCTCCATATACATTCTCCTTCTTCTACCAGCACTGACACTTGCTGACTGTTATACTACTTTTCCTTCTCTCCTGCACAACGCTTGTTTCTTCACCATTAGACCTGAAAGGAAATTTATTAGGCCTCCATTTCCTCTTCCTCCACCCTAGCTAGCACATGGTTAGGCCTGCACTGTGTCAGCAGGACCTCAGGACAGCCCATTACAGGCAAGGGCCATGGTACCTCAGATTGTAAGGCCACAGGCCCTCAAGGTGTAGCTAAGTACAATTGTGCTAGCCAGGTTCTGATGGACTATTGCTCCCAGCTCATCATCTTCCAGGCCACTCCGGCCTACCTCACTGTCCAGCAACACTCCTTCCCCTGTCTGGCTCCTCCCACTTCCACAGACTGTCCACTGTCTCCTCCCAGCCTTCTCCAGCATTTCCGTCCAGCTCCCAGGGTCTGTCACTCACCGACACCGCTGAATCCTTTAACCACTTCCCTACTGCCGTATGCAGAATGATGGCCGGGAAGTGGCTCAGTTATCCTGACTGGGCGTCATATGACGTCCAGCAGGATAACATGCCGGCACGCGCCCGCGGGGCCACACAGCACGGTGATCGGTGGTGTGCCGGTCTGATACAAGCATCTCCGATCTAGGTAATGGGCTTCTGTCAGAAGCTCATTACCCTGTGATCAGCTGTGACAAATCACGGCTGATCACAGTGTAAACAGGAAGAGCTTTTCCTTTTGTCACATCTGCAGACACGAGTAGAGGAGAGCTGATCGGTGGCTCTCCTGACAGGGGGGGTCTGTGCTGATTATTTATCAGTGCAGCCCCCCCCTTGGATTGCCACACTGGACCACCAGGGAGCTAACCAGGACCAGAAGGGAGCCCACACAGTGATGCCACCCAGGGACCACCAGGGATGCCACCCAGGGACCACCAGGGATACCACCCAGAGACCACCAGGGATACCACCCTAGACCACCAGGTAAGGGGCACACAATGCTCAATATGGATGGCACTGTGCCCATCTGTGATACTTGCCAGTGCCATCCCTATAGCTGCTGCGATACCAGTGCTGCCTATCAGTGCCCATCAGTGCTTACCAGTGCTCATCAGTGCCACATATCAGTGCCACCTATCAGTGCCCATCAGTGCCACCTATCAGTGCCCACCAGTGCCACCTATCAGTGCCCAGTGCTGCCTATGAGTGCCCATCAATGCTGCCTATGAGTGCCCATCAGTGCCACTTATCAGTGCCTGTCAGTGCTGCTTATCAGTGTCACCTATCAGTGCCCATCAGTGCTGCATATAATTGCCACCTCATCAGTGCTGCCTCATCAGTGCCAACAAGTACTGCCTCATCAGTGCCCTTCAGTGCAGCCTCATCAGTGCCCATCAGTGAAGGAGAAAATTTAATTATTTACAAAGTTTTGTGACGGAAAAAAAGAAAAAACATTTTTTTCTTTATTTGTAGCGCAAAAAATAAAAACCCCAGTGGTGATCAAATACCATCAAAAGAAAGCTCTATTTGTGGGGGAAAAAATGATCAAAATTTAGTTTTGGTACAGCGTCGAATGACCGCGCATTTGTCATTCAAATTCAACAGCGCTGAAAGCTGAAAATTGGTTTGGTAGGGAAGTGTTCTAAGTGCATGGTATTGAAGTGGTTAAAGAGTCTCTCGGTAGCCTTTCTGTTGTTCTCCTGCTCCCTTGTGCTGCTCCAGGATTCAATTCCATTCCTGGCTGCACCCGAGCCACCAGGCCTCAAGGTTACCCCCCCCCAGACTGGGGGCTCCCCATTACGCAGGGCCGTAGATAATTTTTTGTCCTGGGGGGGTTCAGCAGTAGGTACCAAGTGGTGAAGCGGGGGGGGGAACCAAGCAGCACTCCACATGGCACATGGCTCCATCGACCCGCACAGCACAGGAGCGAGCATGCACTGTGTGCCCCGTAGCAAGCAGGGTTGCCGTTAAGATTTCACTGACACCCACTGTAGATTGCAAGGGTAGTGTAATTTGAATGTGGTGCAGGACCAGGGCCACATTTCATATTGATTGGACCCTGGGCAAACATTTCCTTCGCCCCCCCCCCCTTTACATCATGACTGCTCACTGATTGGTTGCTGATTGGTTGCTGGAGGTTAAAGCACATCATTACAACTCATTGATTGGTTGCTGGAGTTTACAGCACATCATCTCACTGCCTGCACACCATGGACTGGGGAGGTGGGGGACTCACCAATAGACAGAAAACTCCTAGAACGTGTTATTAGCAATGAGCAGAGCACAAACATCTATGAAAGTAGGGACTGCAGTGTGTGTGAAAGAGACCTTCATGGTGAAAGGTCTACTTTAAACCAGAGCTGCTTGTTCTGACTCTCATACACTCCATTTATTGTGTAGATGTATAGCTTGGTTTGAGACTGCATCCCAGTGATGGCCAACCAATGAGGTTTTCAGTACCTTAACTGCAGCCCCTGACACATCAAAGAGTTGTGCATATCATTTACTGCCAGACATACTACGTGAGATGGTCAGAGACTGCAGGCGTAAAACAGATGGTCAGAGACTGCAGGCGTACAAGAGATGGTCAGAGACAGCAGGCGTACAAGAGATGGTCAGAGACTGCAGGCGTACAGGAGATGGTCAGAGACTGCAGATGTACTACAGGAGATGGTCAGAGATTGCAGACATAGTACAGAAGATGGTCAGAGACTGCAGACGTACTACAGGAGATGGTCAGAGATTGCAGACATAGTACAAGAGATGGTCAGAGACTGCAGACATAGTACAGGAGATGGTCAGAGACTACAGACATAGTACAGGAGATAGTCAGAGACTGCAGATATAGTACAGGAGAAGGTCAGAGACTGCAGACATAGTACAGGAGATGGTTAGAGACTGCAGACATAGTGCAGGAGAGGGTCAGAGACTGTAGGTGTACTATAGGAGATGGTCAGAGATTGCACACATACAAGAGATAGTCAGGGACTGCAAATGTACAAGAGAATGTCAGAGACTGCAGACGTACTACAAGAGATGGTCAGAAACCGCAGACGTACTACAGGAGATGGTCGGAGATTGCAGACATAGTACAGGAGATGGTCAGAGACTGTAGACATAGTACAGGAGATGATCAGAGACTGCAGACATAGTACAGGAGAGGGTCAGAGACTGTAGGTGTACTACAGGAGATGGTCAGAGACTGCACACTACTACAAGAGATGGTCAAAGACTGCAGGCATACAAGAGAGGGTCAGAGACTGCAGCCGTACTACAACAGATGGTCAGAGACTGCAGACATACTACAGAAGATGGTCAGGGACTGCAGGTGTACAAGAGATGGTCAGAGACTACAGACATACTACAGGAGATGGTCAGAGACTGCAGGCATACAAGAGATTGACAGAGACTGCAGGCATACTACAGGAGATGGTCAAAGACTGCAGACATACTGGAGGAGATGGTCAGAGACTGCAGTTGTACTACAGGAAATGGTCATAGACCATCCATGTACTGTCTTATCTCCTACCCCTGTACATTGTCTGCTGAACACTCACAATGGTCCTCCCTGATCACCATAACAGGTGCTGTCAGTGTCCTCACCCACCACACATGTCATTTACTTACTGTGTGACACTGGCAATGAGGACAAGTCCCAGACTTTCAGCATGGACTGTACCTCTCCTCCCCACTGATCACAGGTCTATTTGTTAGAGGGTGGAGTGATTGGCTTTAGGGGGATGTGGAGGTCACATGATGGCAGGTCAGGCAGTGGTTGGTTGGGGATTGGAAGAGATGACGGAGCACCAAGCCGGGAACCAAGCCGCACAGCTGTAGTCCAACTCCACCCCAGTATTATTTGGCTGCCATCTTATTTACGGGCAGCGTAGGTGCAAGGGGCAGCTGCTTTGTGCCCCACAACAATGACTGGGGCTGAGCCCAGGGCAGCTGCTTCTTTTGCCCTACGTTAAAGACAGCCTTGTGAGGGAGATGCGTTGCAGGTTTACTGCACCACATCCTAGTGTGAACTGGGGTTTATTATTGCCTTTTCAACACAATTAAAAAAGGGCCAGGGCACTGAGGGCAGCAAACAGTCCAGCCTGGCTCTGGCAGCAATGTTATTGTGCCTGGCAAACCCTCAGCCCTTTGGCTCTGCAGTCAGCACCACAAAATAGCTGACAGAGCCAAGCTGGACTGTCAGTACCAACCAACCAGTGAAAAATGGTAACCCACGACTTGGGTGATTAGTGAATAATTTTGCCAGTTGCCACAGACTCATTTACCTCAATGGCAGCACAGCAGTGGTGGCAAGTTGTCTGTGATGACTGTCTCTCAGGCAGCAAGCTAGCCAAAAAGGAAAGAGGGAGGCTCGGCTCCTTAGCAGCAGTACTGCCTCCTTGCATGTTCTCTGCTCCATTTTCCTCCGAAGTCCAAGGCGGGATGTACAGAGTGTAGAGCCGCCCGCTCCACTGTGTCTGTCACTGACACTGATCTGTCCGCCGGGAACCCAGCACAGCCTGGTCATAACAGCGTGACGTAAGTGCCTGTGACGGTGTGCCTTACACCCGACCTGCTGCATCCACTTTGCCCGCAATATTGACTGCTGTGCTACGCTGTTTGTTGTTGCTGTGCTGGTGCCATGAGAGATGATATAGACACTTTTTTATTTTTGGCAGGATGCTCTGGGGGGGTTTGAACACCCCAAACCCCCCCTTATCTACAGCCCTGCCGTTACGGCCTCCACAACCTCAGCTACATTTCCACTCTTCCACCCGACACTCTCCTCTCCCAGCTGGGCAGACCACAGTATTTAAGGAGGCCTGCCCACTCCCATTCCAGGTTGGGGATTGGTCAGGGCTCCTTAATATACTTCAGAAAGTCACACCTCTTCATCCATCCCCTTTTCCAGAGCCTTCTGGAAACAAAGGGGAGGCATAACCAAGGGGTGTTCCTTTCTGCAATCTCCAGCTCTCCCTGGGCCACTCCCAGGTGTAACTTACTGATGTATGTTAAGGAGTCCTGACCAATTCCCAACCTGGACTGGCAGGGGACAGGCCTGCAATCTCCAGCTCTCCCTGGGCCACTCCCAGGTGTAACTTACTGATGTATATTAAGGAGCGCTGACCAATCCCCAACCTGGACTGGCAGGGGACAGGCCTCCTTAAATACTGTGGTCTACCCAGCTGGGGAGAGGAGAGTGTCGGGTTGAAGAGTGGAGATGTAGCAGAGGTTGCTGAGGCCTCACCTGGGAGCCCCCAGTCGGGCGGTGACCTTGAGGCCTGGTGGCCCGGGTGCAGCCAGGACTGGAGAGAGATCCTGGAGCAGCACAAGAGAGCAGGACAGAGAGGCTACAGGAAAGGGAGCTGGAAAAGAGGACTGGAGCAGGCTGGGAGGAGACAGTGGACGGTCTGTGGAAGGTGGAGGAGCCAGTCAGGGGAGCGGTATCACTGGACAGGGAGGTGGGCCGGAGTGGCCTGGAAGAGGATGGGCTGGGAGCAGTAGTCCATCAAGACCTGACTAGCATAATTGTACTTAGCTACACTCTGAGGGCCCATGGCCTTACAATCTGAGTGCCCGTGGCCCTTGCCTGTAACGGGCGGTCCGGAGGTCCTGCTGACAAAGAAGTGCAGGCCTCACCATGTGGTAGCTGGGGTGGAGGAAGATGTAATGGAGGCTTGATAAATTTCCCTTCAGGCCTAGCAGTGAAGGAGCAAGTGTGCAGGAGAAAAGTGTAGGAGTGAAACGGTCAGCAAGTGTCAGTGCTGAAGGAAGAAGTAGTGTAACAGTCAGCAAATGTCAGTGCTGGAGGCAGAAGGAGTGTATATACGATGGTGTATATAGCATGGTCCTGTATCTTTGATCTTTGGGCATCCCACAGTCGTCCCTACCCTATCCAAGTTTATTCCCTCAATAAAACAACAAAAACAAAGTACCGGCCTGTTCCTTGACTCTAGATGCAAGGAAAAGTGTGTGATTGAGGGCAGAGAGACAAGGGCAGGTGAAGGGCAGGTAACGAGGGCAGGTGAACCACATCTACCAGCCACCCCTAAGGGGGGCATTGGCTACAGTTACAGGGAATTCTATCTAAGCCCTGTACTATGTTTAGTAGCTTGTACTATTTATGGTAAATTGTATGCATATCTTTTTACAGAGGAATACACAATGGTGAAGAAGACGTCTGTTGATTATGTGACACTTGCCAGTCAATCCTGTATGTCAGAGGACTGGAACCGGAGAATCATCATGGAGCCTCCTCCTTACGACAACAACAATAATATTCTGGAGGTCATCAACAAGATCACTGAGCTTCTGACGGGAGAGGTGAGCGGTGCCAGGAATTCTGGGGCATTATCCATGATCAGAAGCAGTATCTCTGGATGGTGACTGTATCTTTGTGTGAGTCAGGTTCCTATCAGGTGTCAGAATGTTGCTGTCTGTTTCTCCGTGGAGGAGTGGGAGTATCTGGAAAGAAACACGGACATTATAATGGAGAACCAGTTGTCCCTCACATGTATGAGGAGATCAAGTTTGCAGAAGCAATTTCATGTCATTGCCATCCACATGAAGCACTTTAGAGAGACATAAATTAATACAGCTCTCCACAAATGTCTGCAGTTTTGAGCTCCAGCCACCATATTGGGGAAGCCAATGTCTTGATTGGATGTTGGTTTGTCTGGAGGGGAAGGTTGGAGCATGATCATCAGTGCCTTTAAAGTATTGTGCAGAGTATTGCAATTAAGAGCTAGAAGCTTCTTGGTTGCAGAGAATACCTTACTTTCATGGAGGAGTATCAGAACATAAACAGGGACTTAGAGCCATACAAGTACATACACTTACATAAGGGAAGCACTTTCTCTGATTACAATACCATAGAACATGCATATAATGCTGCAGCACTGCCTGCTGCATAGATAGGTACAATGCATACAGTATTGTCAGTTTATAAGCAACTTTGCTGTTGTACTTCTCCAACACCCCTTCTCAACAGCATGTGCTTTGTCAAATTATATTCAGCTTCTTCTGGAAATAACTATGACGTTCCTTCAACAAAGGCTTGGTGAGTGCATCAGCAGTCATCTCCTCAGATGGGCAATATTGAATGTCAATAACACCTTGTTCTTGATTGTCCCTCAGTAAGTGATACTTGACGTTGATGTGTTTGGTCCTAGGATTGACGCTTTCTGATTTCTCACTAACCGTGAGTCATTTATTTATTTGTTGTTCCTTTATTGGGTCTGTTTGCACTTACCATAGAGGTCCCAGAATTCTGGCTGCAGGATGGCATACGTCCTCCACCTGATACCGGGATAAAAAGACTACTGTTCAGGTAGTCGAAACTAGCAGACCTAACAATATCATTGTTGGGTAGCAAGTTTTCTGCTTCATTGCTCTTTTGATAGCCTGGTTCCATAGGAGTTTTCATTTCCTTTGCATCTTGCATATGGAATTGTTCCAAAATTTTGGAGATTTTCTGGTTGAGAAGATAACTTCCATCTTCTTCTTTCTCTATTTGGATTCCCAGATAGTAGCTAATGTTTCCTAGCTCTTTGATTTCAAAATTTTCTCTCAGCTTATGAACTATCTGATTGTAATCCCCTTCTTGTTCAAAACAAGTTATAATGTAATCAACATAGATAAGGATGTATATCCATCTGTTTTCTTGATTCTTAGAGTAGTGCCAGTCTTCTTTAGAATCCATCTCTAGTGAGCAGAAGGTTCACTTTCTCATTCCACATCCTTGCAGATTGTTTAAGACCATAGACGCTCTTCTGAAGTTTACACTCCTTGCTCAAACCCTGGTGGTTGTTTCATGTTGAGATCTTCCCTAATATAGGAAAGCAGTTTTAATGTCTAGGTCAGGGGTGTCTAACTGTTGGCCTGTGGGTCACATGTGACCCTCCTGCTCTGCTCTGTGATGGCGGGTCGGCAGAGCACCTCCTGCTCTGGGATGGCGGGTCAGCAAGCCCAGATCACAGGTTCCCGACCTGCCATCCCCGAGCACCACTGTGAAGAATGGAGCCGGCACTAGTGGAAGCAGAGCTGATGCTTCCTGTACAGCCCCGGCTTCTCTCACAGGCAGAGTGATATCAAATGTACTCTGCCTGTGACAGTTCCCGGCGTGATACAGGAAGCATCGGCTCTGCTCCCTACTGCAGCCGCATGCTTCCTCCTGTCACACTAGAACATACAGCACTTTCTTTACAAGTATACTGTGCTCGCCTTGTGGTGTAATGCAGTTCAAGAAGCCCTGGCCTTTACCTTCGGATGTGATGCTTTTTCTGTTTGCTAAGAAAACTTTATCTTTTGCACTGTAATCAATGTTTGTGAAGAAGGTCTGATTGCTAGTCATGTGGCTTGTCGCACCTGAGTCTATGCACCAGCCGCGTGGCTTGCCACTTTGTGTCACTTTAAAGGTGCCACTCCGTGATGTGTCTGCAGTTTCCTTTGTGGCTGCTTTGATTCTTTCTTTTGTGGATAGCTCTAGATTTCGCTTCTCGGCTTTCCAGATAGAACAGTCCATTTTTAAGTGACCGGTCCTTTTACATCGAAAACAAGCACTGCTTTCATTGTTGAGCTTTGTGCCTTTGTAGATCTTAAGAGCATATTTTCTTTTCTTCTATCATATTCGATTAATTTCCCTTTCACATATTCCAGCATCAGTTCCTGCTTGGGTCTGGTTTCTAAAGCATTAATAAGAGCAGTATATTTCTCTGGAAGGTTGCAGAGGAGCAGGACAACAATATGGTTATCTTTGATGTCCTCTCCGATGGCACGCAGCTGCTCTATGATCTCTAGCATTGCATTCACGTGGTCACACATTTGCTGGCCTTCTTCTAGTCTTATCTTATAAAGCTTTCGTAGCAAAAACAACTTGCTGTTGAGACTACTGTTGAGATATGACACATACCTTTGGCCCTTTTCTCTGTTCTTATGTGGATAAGCTGGTCATCTTCCACTAGTAAGCTTATGGTTGCTTTAGCCTGCCTATCTCTTCTGTCCCAGTCCTCTGTGTCTCTGTGTGTGGGTCTGTCTGTATTCAGCACTTGCCACAAGTCATCCTTGCTAAAAAGCATTTGTACCTTGAATTTCCACAGCTGATAATTGGCAATGTTCAGCTTTGCAATTGCAAATTTCACATCTGAACCGCTTGCCATCTTTGCATACAGTTCTCACAGACTCACTGTACTCACTGAGTTGCAGAATTCTCTTTACAGTGCCTCTGGGTGCCTGGTGCCCATAACTTATTGTGCAGAGTATTGCAATTTAGTGCTAGAAGCTTCTTGGTTGCAGAGAATACTTTACTTTCATGGAGGAGTATCAGAACTCAAACAGGAACTTAAAGCAATACAAGTACATACACTTACATAAGGAAGGTACTTCCAAATGTTTGCGCAACTTTACCATAGAACACACACTATAACTCTGCAGCTCCACCTGCTGCATAGATAGGTACAATGCATACAGTATTGTCAGTTTATAAGCAACTTTGCTGTTGTACTTCTTCAACACAAAGTGGACATGGTTCATACCAGAACAAGATGTGTGCCCGCTTACCAGGGACTGGGAATACACTCTGAACAAGTTAATCTTGTCCATGTGCTACTATGTCAAACCCTGCAATTTACCAAATTTTACTTGAATACACCCATCCACATGAACCATCAACCTAAACCATTAACCACCCACCTGAACTATCCACACAAACCATTGACCATCCACCCAAACTATCGACCACTCATCTGAACTCCTGTAGACTGAGAGTCACCACCCACCACTCCTTTATATGCAAAACTTACCTGCATCCATCTTGAGCGACTGCCCACATCACCTGCCATGTTTATAGGCACTGTACATTATGTGACTGGGGGGGATGCAAGGACTGTTATGACATATAAACACAATATATTGTATCAGGGTCGAAATAGTCACCAAGAGGCCCATGTGCAAAAACAATGTTTGGCCCCCGAATTTAGCTACTGCCTAGGTACAAACACTTATCTACATAGATCGATAATTTATGAAAAGTACTTTGTGACATCCATGTAATCTTTTAGACAGCCCAAATGAATATAGCACACCGCTCAGGCAGCTGACAGGCGGATCAACAGATGACCACAGGCGCACGCCTCGGCTCGCCACCGTGCATCAATAGGGAAAAGGACAAATTGGAGGCACTCCACAGAAATCGTTTAACAGCTTGCAATTTTATTTATGAGCAGCCAGAGGTACAGGGAAAAATGTACATTTTTCTCTGTACCACTGGCTGTTCGTAAATAAAATTGCAAGCTGTTGGATGATTTCTGTGGAGTGCCGCCAATCTTTTAGACATACAGTAAAATTACTTACTAATCCATACAAATATATGAATACTTTTTTACTGATCAGAAAAAGAAAATTGTGTATATTTTTTATAAAGTGAACATATATACTTTCTCCTGCTGAAAAAATAAAAGTAGAAAAAATATATTTAACAAAAATTTAAAAAACGATTCAGTGTCCTGTGTCCATTTCATGAATGTGCCCATTTTTATCAATCTATTCCTCTGGAGAGATGAATGATGAAGCTATTTTTTTTAATTGTTTTTATATTTCATGAGGGCAACCTTGGTATTATAATTATCTGTGAAAACTCTAGTTGATAAAGCACACCCAGACAGGAATGTAAGAGAGCTTACACTTCAGTGGCTTCTTCAAAGAGGCAAAACATTCTTTCATTTCTGATTAGAGCATCCATCTTAAATACTGTTTTGTTGAAAAGAAAGGACAAATAGTGCAAAAAAATATTTACAGAAAGATATTACAGACAGAAATTAAGAACAGTAAAATAAATGGTATTAAAAGTGAAAAAAGTAAGGATTGCCTGGTCCTTTGGTTCTGTGCAGAGTCTTATACGCTTGGAGAGTAAGACCAGCCTGAGTATCAAAGTCAATAGCTCTCAAAAATGTGACTCTCAATATTCTTAGTTTCATTCGTTGTGAAGCAAAAGGTACAGTTGCAAAATGAAACAACATTTTGTTGGCCATTGAGAGGGTGTCGTAGATTGATAGGTAAGGTGCTAGCGTAAAATGTTGGGCAGAGCAGACACACCCTACACCACACCACAAAGACAGACCACATCTAAACTCAAAACCAAAAATGTAATATACAGCTTACTATTCCTTCATTTGTTGGTTGCATTAGATTTCTATTAACTAACTTCTTGTCCTTTATTTTCACCTGGTAATCCTGCAAATAACACACTACCTGTCCCTGGGTGACTGCATCACTCCTCCATATATTTTCCTTTTATATTTAATGGTTGCTTGTACCTCTTCTATCTGACGGGTCCTCTGGCTCATAATAGAAGAATTTAATTTGATAAGAATTCCTCTCATGTATACTTTTAGGTGGCCCATAGTGTAGGCTTACTAATTTCAGGGGTATCATTAAATTCAAAGAAATTATTATGGGGCTCTTTGATCACTTGATGATGATGAGATTTGAAAGTATAGTAGAGTTTAGTCTCCACAAAGGAGGGAGAATAGGTCTATGAAGAGAGTAAAGTTAGATGCTGGTTGGAGCATGGTCAGACCATGTTATGTCGCCAATTTCTGATGAGGTTATATGCTGGAGAGTCTATTGGTCAGTGATGAAAAAGTCTACTCTAGAATATGATACTTGTGCTGGGGAATAGTACGTGTAGTCGCGCTCCCACTCCTACATATTATCTATGGAGGAACCCATGTTTGTCACCCTACACTTTATATGGACTACAAACCTGTCTGTATCTCTTCATCTTCATTACACGGGGGCAGAGCAAGTGGTGGTTGACAACAGCTAGCTAGAAAGGAAGATATTCTTATGTGCAGCTCACAGGAAGTTAAAATGATGTGGCATTTCTGGGAAGATCAACTGGTATTTGCTGAATATGAAAAAAAAAGAAAACTGATGTAGTCACCATATCTAAGGATTTCAAGCTGGCATGTATTCTATTTTTGTTCTTGGGTTTAATTATACTTTTAATGACAGTTGTTCCAATACATCTATATTTCCATCTGACAAGGTTTCACAATCCAGCACCCAGCGTATTAATGGACAGAAAGAAATTACAATTTATTAGAGACCATATATGATATACATATTATGCATGTCTAGAGTGTTTTATTGGCATCCTGAATGAAGTAATATATGTGGGTTTGATGTCTACCTGATGAGCATTTTTTTATACATTCGTGTATCCACTCCATCACAGCAGACATTATGGAAAATAAATTAAAGCTGGGCCTTCTTAGTTAAAAAAAATAACAATAATGTATATTGCTCCACTAGACTAGTCTTTTGTTTTGGCTGGGACTTGCTGACAGATTCACGCAGTGAAAGTAGTTAAAGACATTATAATTGATAATTTCAAGAAATACAAAAAGAAAGTAAGGCAATGGGTATAAGTAAAAAAGAGGGGGGACATCATCAAGTAGGGCAGGAGTTACCCATTTAAGAGATGATAGAGTGGTACCATGAGAAACCTGAGGAAATTCCCTCCCGCTAAAGCTCGTGACCTCTTAAATCCAAGAGCGATCCCTAAAATGAGGAAATGAGGATAGTATGCAAATTATCCTGGTTAGTTGTAGGTGTGGTAGATTTTCCTCTCTTGCCCACTCTTGGTGCGTTCCTACCGACCCCTGCATCATAGTCACTCTTGCCACATAGCAATGATAAAGGGGTCATAGGAAAGAGATAATAAAAGATAATCTGAAGTCAGAAAATATCGCTTTACACTGCCATACATTTGAAGATGCTCCATGGTTGTCATAAAAGCACAGTAACATTCTGTCATGAAACCACAACAAACATTCATGTCTTATCTGTTGCCTACCTTTGCTACATGTGTCCAGTTAAAGGCCAGGCCTCCCTCACCTGTGTGCTTTAGTAGGCCCTCCTCAGATGATCTCCACCCCAGGCCTTAATTGGGAACAGGATATAACACCTGGCAGTGCAAGCTTGCACTGCTGATCAAAGTTTGCCTGTATTGGCTTTGTGTGTGGTTGTTCTATCTTTTGCTCTGAGTCTCTGTGTACTGATCTTTGGCTTGTCTGACTATCCCTGTCTGCCTGATACCCCGATCTTTGTCTCAAGCTCTGTTTATCCCTGTCTGCCTGATACCCCGATCTTCGGCTTGTTCTCTGTTCTCCTGTCTGCTTGTGGCCCTGACCCTTTTACTATACCTCTGACTATTCTTGCAGTTCCTGCACTGCTGCTTCCTCTCTTCCACCTGTAGCCAGCCGAGCGTGAGCTAGGGGACCCCGGGGGCCGTGACCTGCATCCAGTTGCAGCCAAATCTATCCTCATTACCAGAGACTCTGGTGAACACCCACTGGCTCTTAGATTCCGCGCCCTGGGGAAACCGATGCACTAGCTCCCTGTGTTTCAGTGTCCGTGCTCCAGAGGCCCCTCTTCCCGTATCAGCCTGAACTCATTAGCAGCAGTCAGTCATAGGTCCACAACCTTAGTGGTGTGCTCCGCAACCCTCAGTGCGATTTGCACTCCAGCAGTGCGCACCTGTCACCTGACCCCAGGTGTCGTGACAAAGGTGCTGAGTAGTTTGGGGGATTTTATTACTGCTATTAATGCCTTACCACTCCATAACATCAACCACCTCAGTCCAGCGGTTATAGGTGTATAGGGTGGATCAAGGGGCCAGGATTCTCAAATGTGCTTCTAGAAAGTATTTGGAAAGATTTTGGAAAACTGGGCCATCCTGGAGTGTAGTGGAGTAGAGCCCCCCTTGGAGGAGTGTAGAGGGTTAAGGCAGATATCCTGACGTATTTAGAACTCCATTTGAGACTTAGATCACTTTGTGTCTCAAAGAGGTATAATAATTTCAGCAATGTTGTCACTTTAATATGTCACTATTCAACCAAAAAATGTGATAAAATATGTCTTCCAGGTGGAGAGCAAGTTTCTAATTTTTGGTAAAATGCGAGGAATTCTGTTCTATAAAGAGCATTGTAGCAGGTGTTTGTTTCATACCAAGATAGTTAAGAGAGTTTGATCTGCAGGTGTGTAGAAAGATGATCTATAGGTTTGTGAGGCATGTTGAGTGGAGAGATTATGTTTAAACCATAAAGGTGTAATGCTTTATGTAGATTAGGGAGAGTAATATGGGTTCGGGTTAAGGTCTAGAGTGTATCATCCGCAAATAAAAAGATCTGGAATTTGATCTTTCAGACCAGGATACCATGAATATCAGGGTTATGTGTTATGTAAGCTGCTAACTGGGCCACCTCTGCCCAGTACCATTCACAATAGCTATGGCTTGAAAAGTTACCTATAGGGTCCTGGTAAGTGTGGTTAGGTAGCAATGTAGGTTGGGTATAGAATGTAGAAAATGGCCTTTAATGCTAAGATAGCAGGGGGTGGAGAAAAATAAAGGTTAGCAAAGTCTATCAAGGCTCAGTGAGAGGGCTTCTCTCTTCTCTCTATTAGCACATCAATAAGAACAATTATCATGTGGGTGTTATCTCCAGCCTGTCTAAACAGCATAAAGTTAATTTGGTCTTTATGTATTAGAGAGGAGGTTATTGTTCAATCTAATCATTTATGATTTGGTAAAGATTTTTAAATCTGAATTCAATAAGCATATTGGTCTGTAATGAAAACAAAAGGGTATGTTCTTTATGCAATTGCAAATGACTGGAAGAAAGGATGACTGCAAGCCCCTCGGGATTGGCATTTCATTAAGAAACCCATTGTATCTGACCATTTGTGATAGGAGAGTGGGAGGGAATGTTTTATAGTATAAATAGGGTATGTTGCCTGGTCTAGAAGCCTTGTTCAATTTTAATGTTTTAATTGTAATAGGATATAATAAGACTTTGAGATTTGGTGTATGTGACTATCAGTAAGGTACTCTTGTATTCTATGTATGCTCTTCTTAGGAGAAGGGTTGCGGGGTTATGTTATGGCTATCGTTAAGAGCTGTGCAAAAGTTCTTGACAATCTGAGCCATTTGTGAACAGTGCAAATGTAGAGCTCCAGTGTTATCCTTACCTGCTTGTGGAGTGCCATTACATGCATTTTCTCTAGGTTTCCGTTCCAGTAGTGTATGCACTTCGTAGCCTCTATAATAATACTGCTGTATAAGGAGTCATTAGCAAATAGAAAGCCTATACAAGAATGAGTTTGGTGAAGGTGGGAGTAGAATTAATATTATCTGTCAGGTGGATGATGTGTACTCCAGGTATCAAAAAGCATGTGTATTGGAGAATTGCAGAAACAGAAGGAACTGTTTTTTAACTTCAAGAACTGACTTCTATTTGGCTAGAGATTTGTGTAAACAGCAGGATTAAGGTAAATTAAAATCACCCCCAATGAGCAGAA
Organism: Glandirana rugosa; assembly: GCA_018402905.1. Lineage (NCBI taxonomy): Eukaryota > Metazoa > Chordata > Amphibia > Anura > Ranidae > Glandirana > Glandirana rugosa. The sequence continues at coordinate 1,036,379 of BLSH010549335.1, forward strand.
ATATATGGTCAAATTGTAAGAGGCATTGATGAACTTTTGTTAAAATAGGAGATTTTGTTTGTGTAGAGGTGGCAATAAGTAATATATCAGTGCCCCTCCAGATGCCTCTAAGGATTCCATAATGACCTCCCTTATCAATGATGAAGCTAGTTAAAGGAAATAGGTAGTCTGTCCTATTACCTTAACATGAAGCCCACCAGCAGCGCACTGTCACCGCTGACAGGGCTTCGATCTTCACCAGGTATTTCTTCTGGGTTGGCAGGCTTCGGTCCTTTGATTGGACCAGCCGCAATGATGTCACCTCTATGCATGCACATGGGTGCTGCTATTCACAGTACAGGACTTTGAAGGAACGGGCATGCTGTTCCTTCAGAGCGCATACATCAGTGACATCACTGGCTCATTCACAAGTAAATGTCTCCCGAATGGTGCACGTTTAGGAGATATTTACTGTACCTATAGGTAAGCCTTATTATTATAGGCTTACTATAGGTAAAAATCAACCAAGGGAGTTTACTCCCACTTTAATGAACTATTCTATTTTTTTTTTTATCTGGAGTTCTGCTCTAGTCTGCTCTGTAAACAAAAAGGGTTAGCCTGATTAAAATCTCTAGCTGTTGGATAATGTAAATGATTTCTTAAAATGTGTTTTTAGTCCCAAACATATTAAATAAAGAGACAATATACATAAACACTACACATTTCATATACATACCGTTTACTTTAAAGAGACTCAGTTTAGAAAAACTAGCCTTCGCTCAATTTGTAGAGTACGCATTTTTTTTTACTAAGGAGTAGCATAGTGTAATTTGCAAAATCCCCAGCTTAGCCATTGCCCACAACTTTAAAATGCTAGAAAGGGAATCAAATATATAAGTGTCCTCCTTTATAGAATATATTACTGTTTATATTGATATTCTGCCTCTTTTTAAAAAGAATACAACACATGGGGCCATCCATGTAGCTAGGTGATATGATGTTTGGAGGAAAATGTGCAATAGGAGTTCCCATAAGTCTGCTTTTGTTGTTAAAACTGTTATAAATAATTACTATACAAACCATTTTGGTAAACTGATGAAAAAATCTCTCTTTTAATTGTGCTTCTATCCTTTTTTGCTGACAAATGCCAAATAAAAAAAAAAATAAATAAAAGTCCTCTTCTATACACCATAACAAGCAACTATGAGATGTAGCCATGGTTCCCAGGATCCATATCTCCACCTCCTCTAATTGGCTTTCTTCCTCTTTTATAGAATAGCATACCACTGAGCCCAAGGTCATATTACCTGCAGCCTCTTGTATGAGATAAAACATTCTGATGTGCTTTTATACATTCATTGAAGGTCCTAGTACAGTAAAACTTTGTGATGAAACATGCCTTCTAAGGTTAAACCTGTTATGTATACTTTAGGAAGCTGAGTTAATTAGATGAGCTTACTGGCACTCTGGTAAAATACTTTTACAGACTCTTTACATCTTACATCATATAATTCCTGCAATATTTCATAACGTTCTGGGACTTGACGTCTACCTTTGCAGAAACTTCCACTAGGCATTCATTTAAAGCTGACATTTATTCTGCTTTTATTTTCTCTTTACTGGTTCCTCATTTCCCCTTTCAACATCATATTAATAACATTTTAAAATAAAACCTTTTTCATTTTCGTGACATACCTTATATTAAACATACTTCACTTTACATTTTACAACACAAAATAAGGTGTAATTGTATAAACCATTTTGGAGACTAGTAAATGTTTTCAATTTACATATCCTAAAGATGACTGGTACCCCAGTTAACTGGATCATATTTATTTTATTTCAGGTACTTACAGTATATAGCGCTGTCAATTAACGCAGCGCTTTACATATACATTGTACATTCACATCAGTCCCTATCCTCAAGGAGCTTACAATCTAAGGTCCTAACTCACTTTCATACATATACTAGGGCCAATTTAGACAGGATATAATTTTACCTACCAGCATGTCTTTGGAGTCATATGTCTTTTAGCGTGTTGTAGAACATGCATAACAGGAAATCAAGTCTTTTAAACAAACAGCAATAAAGATAGAAATAAATTCAAATTTTAAACTGTGTGATTGATTTTTCTGAACATACCCAATCCCATTGTTCCGCTCCAGACTTGCTCCTTTCATCCCATATGGACACCCGGGTGCTGGCTACCACAGGCCCTCTCGACTCTCACTCAAAAGTAATAAAATATAAGCCGCACTCCAAAGTTTAGCTTTTCCTTCTGTGTTAAGTTTCTCAAAAAAGACTGCATGCATTGATGTCTCCACCTAAAACCAACCTTCCTTGATTTGTTTGACAACTAATGAGCAAGCCAGCAGTGGTGAAACACATCAGGGAAGGTTGATTTCAGGTGAAGACATCAATGTATGCAGTCTTTTTTTTGACAAATTAAACACAGAAAGAAGAGCTAAGCTTTGTAGTGCGGCATATATTCTTTACTATTGACTTTGCATGCATTTGAGTTGTGCAGTCACTGAATGAACATTTGAAATAATGTGTTGGTCCAACGTCACTCCTCAAGCCAAGCCAAAAGCCTGTTCAAACTTTGCTCAGTTGATTAGGTTTGATTTGTGGGTATTTTTTGTTGGGACTGTGGGTCATGCATATTGGACAGTCCAAGAGGCGGGCCCTGGGTTTTTGAGGAGAAGGTAGTAAAGGCTATGATTGGAGGATTGAACATTTAGAAAAAATCGGTCGCCATCACTAAGTATGGTTTGAGAGGTGTTCTTGAACACCGGAGTCCTGTTGAGTGTTCTTACCCAGGGAGACCTTCTCCGGTTTTCGTATGACCCCCTAATTTTTTACATCAATTTTTTATATCTGTTTATATTTACATTCATTAGTCATTTTTTCCATTAATTTTTTTTTTATATATATTTGTGGATATATGTGTTTTTTTTACATATATTTTTTCGAGATTTTTTTGACATTTTTTAGGGCTATTGATGTGTATGGTGACCTTGGCGGGACGAGAGGACCATCTCCTGGTCGGGTCTCCCTCTGTGCCACCGCCTCCTCTCTCTCCCCTCCCCTGACTTTGGGGGTGTTTGGAGTGAGGGGGGGGTGGCCCGGTTGTTTGGAGCTCCGTCCGGGCCCTCTGCGTCCCGCCACTTGTGGGCTTGCGCAGGATTCGGCCCTCCAGGTCCTGGCTGACAGACAGTGGGTTGGCGCATGCTCCCTAACATCACCCGATGTGCTGTCTCCGCACTGGTTGAGTGATGCACCAGCTGTGGACGTGTTTCACCGTGTTTATCCAGTGATTGGTATGCCATCCAATCCACACAGAGGGTGGATGACGTGGTTCCGGAGCGCCAGCCGGGTTTTGGCGCCAAGTGCTCTTCTTAAGCTCGGCGTTGTATAGCCAATCCATGTTAATCCTCCATTGCCGCGGAGGGTGTGTGTCGGGGGCGCCTACTCCTGATAGAGGTAACTAGATGCAGTTTCAGAGTGCACTGCGGACAGAGAGGGTGATGGTAGTATGCCTCCCATCCACCACGATGCACCAGATTATTCTTTTTCCTATATAGAGATGGTTTTGTGCTCTGGTCTTGGTGTACCTGGATGGTTGTACCATTTATCTCTTTTTTACTGTATCTAGGGGCACTGGCTTCCATACCCTTCCCTCTGAGATCGAGGATTATCTCCATGTACATAAGGATTTGCCCTACATTCCTTTATCGGGCTGTGTAGGCACCGCCCATTATTGGGGTATGTGCCATTGGTGTTTTGTTGCTGTTTGTTTGCCTGCCCTCCCCCCATGTTTGCTATTTGGGGCTGAGTAGTGGGTCGATCGGACACTAACCACTTCCCTTTATCTGTTGATAGACATACTATTCGGATACAGGTGCTTCATGCAACAGTGCGTCACTCCTGCGGTTTAGTACGTTTCTTTTTGGTGCCGCTGTCCTCTCTTGGCATTCCATCCCAACCACCTGTGCACCTTTGGATTTTTTCCACACATATCCTATATGATTCGGCATTTTGAAGACCTTGCCCTATTTTGTGTTTTCCATTGCACGGAGTAATTTTCCTTCTGCTCTACATTACAAGGTAACCTGCTTACAGTATGTATATAAGAATACTAATAATTGAAAATCTCTAGCCAACTTAGAATTATGATCTGATAACATTCCAACAATGTTATTATGAGAGACTGTTTAATGATCAGACTGAATTTATAGAATTATGTTATGAGTGCCCTGCAAAACAGGACACTTAATATGTGATGGGTACTTCTACATTTTATCAGACTGTTTTTATTTACACAGGATTCTTACACCCTTATTGGGTTTTCGTTTTTTCCCCTGAAGAAGCCATATCAGGCGAAACGCTTCGGGAAAGAGGAATCCTGCACCTCCATTGTCTGCCTCCAAGTCCTCTCACACGCATGATTACTTGCTTATCAGGGAGAGCATAGATCATAGGGGTTATGTGAAAATAATTTTTTATGTCCGATTAATGTATGTTTATGTCCACTAACCCGTTTGTGGGTAATTTCTTTTAAACGAATACAATAAATGTGTTACTTTTATGCATGTTTGCTTATGTCTGATCTTTCAGAGATGGGGTTGACCGAGCACCTTTAAAGTCCCACTACTTTCTACTGGGGTGTCCCACCCTATGTTAATTGTTTTTGTGTCTTAAAAGGGATGTGGTGCTGGTCTTAGGCAGGGGTCGATATCGTATACTGTTTTACATTAAGGAAGAAGGGTAGAGGGAAAGATCCCTTATGGTACATTGTGGTACATCCTGTCCTAGTGAAACTGACAATTTTAAATTTTCAACAGTTCTATGCAGGATAAGTTCTATATGTTCCATCTTTAATACCCCTCTCCCCCTTTGTTTTAACCCCTTTGGATTTTTTTTGTTGGAATTTCTTCCAAGCATATCAATTATTGTGGAATTGTAGTCTATCCTGTTTTGAGGTCAAGACTGATTCAATATACTGGCTGTAATCTACATGGTCAACCCATTCCTGCTTCCAGCCTCTAATGTCACACTATTATTGTGCAGGCAGCATTATTCAGGTGTCCCAGGAGGGTTTTTGTAGAGCGTGTTACATGGTTGATTTTGACATGTAGGAAATATGCTATGAATGTATAGGTGATGGAGCTGTCGTCTGTCAGTGATTTGTTTTGTAACTTTCTCTGTATTGCACTTCTGTAGTTCTGTCTAGGTCTCTTTATAATATAGTTTATTATTTTTTGGTTTTTACATTCTTGGTTGGCATTGATTGGCCATCAGAGTAGATTTTACATGGACAGCCCAATTCCCTATGGGTTTGGACCAGGGGTGGGAAGATCTCATCACCTCCATGTCTTACCCCCTCCCTGGTTTCATATCTATCCCCATCTATTCACCCTTCCCCTTCCCTCCATTCGAACTTTTTAATCACACATTCTTCACCCCCCTCCCCTTTTAATTAAATATATTTTAATTTCATGTATTTTCATTTAATTTATACACATAATCTAATTAACATAATTTTATTGGATACAAGCTTATTGTTTAGGTTCTATTTTAGTGTTTTTATTGAGCACTTAGATCTGATTATCCCATTTTATTTATCATTTTATTTATGTTGCTGTTGTGATTGCCTGTCTCAGTATCCTTGCAGCTCTGTTTTTCCTTAATGGGTCTGCATATATACATTTTTTTTTTTTTGGTTATCTATTTGCCCACTCAGGGGTGGAGAGAGTGGTGCAGTATTGACTGACACAAAGCCACCACACCTTGATTGGATGAGTAAGGTCGCTCAGGTGACCCATTTTCAGCCTACTATGGGAGGCGTTGCATTGTCTTTGGTGTTGCACCTATCGTTATGCAGATGACACTCCGGGTTTCTGGGTGTAGGAAATGGCACTTTTTTATATGCTTGTGAAGCCACTACACCCTAAGATAAAAGCTGGGGTTAGGTGACCCACTAGTACACCATTAGGCGCGCTGTTTTTTAACACTAATAAGCATACATCGAGCTCTGCGTTGATTGGGAGTTTACCACGTATGGATTTGCATATTATCCTACTCCCGCTTATTTGCATATTTTTGAGCACCGTTAATCTGATTGGTTGATGGTTCAGTATAAATAGAACGTCCTTTAGACCGGAAGTGATGTCCTTGATGATGCCCTGGGAGAGGGCGAAACGCGTTGACGCATTTCCGGTCATTGATTGAACGTGTGACGCCACTTCCGGTATCCGTGGAAAGCACATCAGTGACTGTAGAGGAAGTTCGGCACTGTTCGAGAATACTGACAGACCGCGCATTGTCTTTGGATTTCCTGTAAGTGTTATCTTTGTTTGTGCAATAAACTATTCCTTTTGCAATATTACACTATGTCCGCTTTATTTAACTCTGAGGAAACTGGCTCTAAGTGACCCTGCAAGATACCGCGCTCTTAAAGGCGACCGCATCCTGCTGTATACCCACTACTACCAGAAAAAGCCCTTTTGACCCCTTCTGCAAAGCTGGTGGTCACCTAGTTCTGGTGAGTAGGGTAGGAGAGGGGGAGTGTGGCACAGAGCACGTGTGGAGTGATTTGCAGCACCAAAGCACTTTTTCTTCCATTTAAAGGAACACCAAGCACTTTATCTTGTGTGGACTTTTATGAACTGTTATTCACTCATAAACATTAATATTTCATGAAAGTGAAGCATTCAGCACGTTGGTTTGAATTTACATGTCAAACTGGAACATTTTTGGAATTCTTGTGTTCCAGAGTGTCACTTTAGCACTTTATTATTCATCAATTGTTATTTATTTTAGTTGCATTATTTAGTATAATGTATTTTCTATGCTAGCACTTATAGTATTTTTGATTAATTTGGTATTGGTTTATTCACACCTATGCATAATCATTGTTTTAGTATTACGGTATATCTATCATATTTATCATAGTATATGTATTGCACCTTTTATTTTTATGATATACATGAGTGGGGGCTGCAAGAGCTGTGTTCTCATTCTTCCTTTTCCACTCCAAGCTATTTGCTGAGAGGCACGTTGAGTATTTTGCAGATCTCACTTTTTGTCACAAAGTTTTGAAATTTGAAAAAAAAAAAAAAATTCTGTTTATTTCTTCATTTTCCAAAACAAATGAGAGCTGCAAAATACTCACCATGCCCCTTAGCAAATACCTTGAGGTGTCTACTTTCCAAAATGGGGTAATTTGGGGGGTTTTGTGCTACCTTGACATTTCAGGGCCTCCAAAACCGTGATAGGTACTGAGGAGTAAAATCACCATTTTATGCCCTTAGACAGCCTGAAAGTGGTGATTGTTTTTTGGGGTTCTGTACGTGGATAGGCTCCCAAAAAGTCTCACACATGGGGTATCCCTGTACTCTGGAGAAGCAGCAGAATGTATTTTGGGGTGTAATTCCACATATATCCATGGCATGTGTGAGCAATATATCATTTAGTGACAACTTTGTGTAAAAAAAAAAAAAAATGTCATTTCCCCCGAAACTTGTGGCAAAATATAAAATATTCCATGGACTCAACATGCCTCTCAGCAAATAAATTGGGGTGTCTACTTTCCAAAATGGGGTAATTTGGGTTTTTTTTTTTTGCTATTTGGGCATTTCATGGCCTCCGAAACCTGGATAGGTAGTGAGGAGTGAAGGCATACATTTTCACCCTCAGAAATGCTGAAGGCGGTGATTGGGTTTCGGGGTCCTGTACACGGATAGGCTCACAAAAAGTCTCACACATGTGGTATCTTTGTACCCAGGAGAAGCAGCAGAATGTATTTTGGGGTGTAATTCCACATATGCCCATGGCATGCGTGAGCAATATATCATTTCAGTGACAACTTTGTGTAATTTTTTTTTTTGTCATTTTTCAGTCACTTATGACAAAAAAAATAAAATATTCCATGCCTCTCAGAAAATAGCTTGGGGTGTCTACTTTCCAAAATGGGGTCATTTGGGGGGGGGGGTTGAACTGCTTTGGCATTTTATGCCCAACATCACCCACTCTTCTAACCACTTGAACCACCAAGTCTTTTCTGACACTTTTTGTTTAGAAGAAAAAATACTTTTTTTTTTGCTAGAAAATTACTTTGAACCCCCAAACATTATATATATTTTTCACAAAGTATTTGAGCAGCGATTTTTCAAACGCAATTTTTTGGGGAAAAAAACACTTTTTTGAATTTTATTGCACAAAAACACACTATTTTGCCCAAATGTTTGGTGAAGTATAAAAGATGATTTCATGCCGAGTGCATAGACACCAAACATGACATGCTTTAAAAATGATGCACACCCGCAAAGCCGTGACAAACTATATTCATTTTTAAAAGCTTTAAAAGCCTTTACAGGTCACCACGTTAGATCTGCAGAGGTCTACTGCTATAATTACTGCCCTTGATCTGATGTTCGCTATGATACCTCACATGCATGGTGAAATTGTTGTTTACATATGACACAAGACTGATGCTTGCGTCCACCTTTGCGCGCGTGCATTTTTTTTAATTTTTTTTTTAATTATTCATTTTGCTTTTTATTTTATTTTTACACTGTCCCTTTCTTCTTTTTTTTTTCTATCATTTTTATTTTTAAGGATTTACAAGGATTTTAAATATCCCCTATGATAAAAATGGGTATTGTCGCATTTTTTTTAAATTTGGGGTCTACTAGACTCTAGATCTTTCCCCAGCCCTTAAAGCATCTGGCCACACCAAAATCGGTGTGATAAGATGCTTCCCCAATTTCCCAATGGCGCTGTTTATATCTGGCAAAACCGAAGTCACAAAATGCTCGTAGCCTCCGGTTTATTAGGCCATAGAGATAATTGGAGCCGTTCTAGTCTTCGATCAGCTCTATGGTCAGCTGGCGGAATCACCGCCTGCATTCTCGCGTTCCCCGGTGGGACAGGAGAGCCTGAGAAGACCAGCAACATACTAGTATGTCGCTGGTCCTTGTTGGGCATATGTTGTAATGTTATTTTTTCTCATGCAGCCTATGGGTTAAATGAAAAAAAAGAATCAATCGGCGGGTAAGCCCACCATTAGAAAAGCTCCCTTCATCCTCCCACTTCTAATGGCTTCTTTTTAATACAAAATATACTGGAGCATAGGGGCAATCCGCCCTAATTTCCACCCACTGCCCCTATGCTCCAGTATATTTGCTCTTTTTTAACTGTGGTGGTGATGGAATTGCTGCTTTATGAATGGTGGGAGCAAATGCTTTTGCTGTCACCATTAATAAATTAGTGCTGCAGCTGAATGGCGTACCTGAAAAGGAATAAACAATTAATAAAACACAGTAACATAAAATTACAATAACAAACAATATGGCGGTCATGGGACTTTAAATGAGGCTTGTCACAAAAAAGATGTAGTCATCAGTTATAAATTAATAATTATTTATTAAATTGATTATAAAATATTAGATTGAACATGATCATGGAATTCATCACCCAATTAAAGGGTATATATACAGTACATTTCATAAAAACCCTACACTTGTAAGCAATGCACATAATTGATCATAAACAAATACATCTTGCTTAGGAACATGATTGAGATTAAACATAATGATATAACAATTGTAGAATTATTGACCAATAACTCTTGACATCAAATAAAGCTCGACGCGTTTCGTGGAGCTTGTCCACTCGTCAGGAGCAGCGTCAAGAGGTATCTATAGACGACAAATGAAAAATATAATGCATGATAATCAGTGGTTCCCAAAACAGGCCAATAGGATTATCGATTAAGAACATTTGGTCCCCATACTTACCCATCGGCTAAGATGGGTCAAACCCCACGCCAGAGGCGGGGAAAGCGGGCAACCATAAGTCTGACCTGGGGCTGAGGCAGGATAAGCCACCCCCATCCTGGAAAACGCCCAGACACGGAACCAGCCAGTCATCCCATACCTATCCAAAGTGTGGTCGGTTGTGTGGTGATTCAAAGAGAGTCTGGAAATGAATGAATAAATGTGTAAATGACTGACTGAGTATGGGTAATGCACCCCACACACCCTGAGGACCTGAAGTGATAGGGAACCATGCACCAAGATAAAAGGAGAGCAGACCAGGAGTGGAAGCATGAGTGAAATATCCATCCAGGATGTGAAGGAAAACAAGGTAGTGTGTGAAAAAGAAAGGTAAAAGCAAGCAGTGAAGTTGACAAGGAAAGAAAAACCCTGGATTTTTACTGGAGCATCAGTGTGGGAGAGGCAAGTGCCATCATAAGTCCTTGGGTAGTGAGATGGAGGGATCTGCTGGCGGGAACCGAACGGCCGCAACCACGAGTGAAGGCGGATGCCCGCCAGCGTCATGCAGGACGCCATGAAAAGTGGGCGGAGGGGGTGTGCAATATATCCGGAATGGGAACTGGAAACATGCACACATAACCCGCCAATCGGCGTCCGAGATGGCATACTCGCTCCCGCCCCGCACCGCCCATGACAGCGCAGGTGGGGAGGGGCGGGCAGGCACTGTCACACATCGCAACCCCAGGACCAGAGGGGAACCCAGGCAACCCCCACTCAGGGCAGAGGGACAAGCAACCATCTAAACAAAAAGGCAAGCACTGAGACCAAATGAAAAAAACAAAGTGCGGTGGAAATTACACTGGGGCAATGTAATGATATTACTGCTAAATGATCCAGATAAAAAATTACATACCTGCTAAAAAGAAAAAATTATAAAACACATTAACAATAAAACATTACAGGTAGGCAAAAATAGAGAGAGAATAGAGAGAGATTAGAGAGAAAAAAGAGAGAGAGAGATAATTATTTTTATTTTTTTTGTTTTTTTAACATTTTTTTATTTTACTGTTGTTTTATTTTTTTTTATTTTTCTTGTTTTTTTTTGGTACGCCTTTTTTTTGTAACTAAAAACTGTAACTGGTTCCAGCTTTGGGTCTCTCAAAATGCACTGACATCTTTGGAGACCCTATGTACGTGTGCCTAATCACTGTGTCTGCTGCACCCTATGCTAATAATTCACTAATGCGTGGTAGCATTCAAAACATGAGGAAAAAAGAAACTGCGCTCCCCCTATTAAGTGAATGCCTTGCTGATCACCTATCACAGGCCTCTACTGAACGTAATGTGAAGAAAATGATATAAATCTAGATATTCAGATAAAGTGCAAGTGCTGCATGTGATAACTAATATTATCTTATGTAATAGTTAAAACAGTCCATATTTCATATGTGCATACAATAAAGTGCAAAAGTCTCTGAGACAATCCGTGCAAATAATGCAAAAAAGTGCAATGACTATTGTGCAAAAAACAATGTGCAGAATTATAAAGTATAAATCGTGCCAAAAAGTCCAAATGTTCAAGACCATCTGATCTCCAGCCAGTTTAATTGAACAGTGGAACTTCCGGCTTCCAATAAGCAATCAATATGAAGTAAAATCATCAGACAGTGGACCAAAAAGCAAACCGCTGAGACACCCTTAGTGCTGTAATGATCCTTCACCAGGCACCCCGGTCACATATCCTACTCACCAGATAGGGAGGATTCCCATAACAGGAATCATATGCGCTCTGGTGGTAGATGAAACACCTTGTCCTCCACAGTCCCGGAAAAGATGGTTGCTGGTAAAGATGAAAACTTTCTTGGGCTCAAAAATAGAGGAAAAGAGAAAGACCAGATGGGTCCAAATATCGTGAAGTACGTACGTTTATTGGAAAGAGTGCTACAAGCGGTAACAAACAGGGGACGCCAAATGCAGTCCACCTACTTTGCTGACAGTGGAAATGACGAGATCAAAATCACATTGCCCGACGCGGCGTTTCGTCAGCCCCTTGATGACGTCAGCTCGCACGCTGACAAAACGCTGCATCGGGCAATGTGATTTTGATCTCGTCATTTCCGCTGTCAGCAAAGTAGGTGGACTGCATTTGGCGCCCCCTGTTTGTTACCGCTTGTAGCACTCTTTCCAATAAACGTGTCAGAGTACCTAACTAACTGGCCCTGCCTGGCGTTTAAGCTGACCCTAATGCACACTAATACCTAACTGTGGTCACCGCTGAGCGATCGGGGGTTAAAACCTATAAAAGGTATATAAAATAATATACAGCTGGTAATCTGATTGAAAAAAAAACTATCTAGCTAGCTAGCGTCACCTGTGACACTTATACGGTGATCACAGGTGACGGGGCAATGAAGGGGTTGAAAACTTTATTGGGGGGCAAGGGGGGCTATTTACACCTACCTAGGCCTGATACTACCTACCCTAACTCTGACAAGGGTCACAAGTACAGCGATCGGTAAAAATCAGATCACTGCACTATATGACACTGTGACAGGGGGTGACAGGAGTGAAGGGGTTAACTGGGGGGCGATCAAGGGGTTAAAAGTGTACCTATGTGTCCTGGTGTCAGTGTAGTGTTGTGCAACTCACATTTAGAAGCTCATTCTTTCTCGCTGAAACCGAAAAGGGCTTCAGGGAAAAAGTTGAGCTCACTTCCTCTGCCTCTGTTTACATTACAGAGGCAGAGGAGCCCTATCATTGGCCAGGACCGATCGGAAGGGCCAGGCCAAATATCATTGGCCTGGCCCTGTAGAGTGATCGGTCCTGTGTCGAATGGCACTGATCGCGGCCGCCATCATATGAGGGCGGTTTGCGATATCGAACCATCTTGCCGCCGTCAAACTGCAGTTGTCGGTCGGCAAGTGGTTAAAGCATTTAAAATAATAGCCTTAAGAAGGCATATAAAGTACACATTTTAGAAACTGGTGAGTGTTTTTACTGCTATATGTTTGTTCTATTAACTTTCATTTTACAGGAATATAAATATACAGTACAGCAGTGTGCGGCGTATGGTCTGAGCACTGACAGGCTGACCTCCCACCCCTTCAACCTCGGCAGCAATGCTGGCAGCACTCATACATCTATTTCCCAAAGACAACCTCTGGATATGATGCTGAGCATGTGCACTCAACATCTTTGGTCGACCATGGCAAGGCCTGTTCTGAGTGGAACCCGTCCTGTTAAACCACTGTATGATCTTGGCCACCATGCTGCAGCTCAGTTTCAGGGTCTTGGCAATCTTCTTATAGCCTAGGCCATCTTTATGTAGAGCAAGAATTCTTTTTTTTCAGATCCTCAGCGAGTTCTTTGCCATGAGGTGCCATGTTGAACTTCCAGCGCCAGTATGAGAGAGTGAGAGCGATAACACCAAATTTAACACACCTGCTCCCTTTTCACACCTGAGACCTTGTAACACTAATGAGTCACATGACACCGGGGAGGGAAAATGGCTAATTGGGCCCAATTTGGACATTTTCACTTAGGAGTGTACTCACTTTTGTTGCTAGCGGTTTAGACATTAATGGCTGTGCATTGAGTTATTTTGAGGGGACAGAAAATTTACACTGTTATACAAGCTGTACATTCATTACTTTACATTGTAGCAAAGTGTAATTTCTTCAGTGTTGTCACATGACAAGCTATGATAAAATATTTACAAAAATGTGAGGGGTGTGCTCACTTTTGTGAGATACTGTATATACACTCTATATATGTGTGTGTCTATATACACAGTATGCTGTTTGTATATATACAGTATATACTGTACTGTGTATATGTATAATGTGTGTGTGTATCTAACAATAGTAATGTGCAGAATATAAGCTAACACTAATGCTTACGTTAAATTACATCTCATTTGACTGAAAATACAGTAAAAATCCTTTAAGGATACCTACATTTCTCAACAGCCGAGAAAATTTGATCTGAATTTAAAGGATATTTAAACCCAATAATAGTACTCCAGTACTAAATTGAAGCTTCCCTGCCCTGTCCTCCTTTCTACAAGGATCAACAAGTGTGCTTTTACATTTATTGAAAGGGAATGTAGGGACTCTGCCTTAGAGTGGTTCTAAAGGCAGAAGTGTTTTTATCTTAATGTATTCTATGCATTAAGAGAAAAAAAAAAAACCTTCTGTGTTCAGCAGCCATTTCTGTGTGTGTCAGCCCCCCTAATATTTACCTGAGCCCATCCCGATCCAGTGATGTTGCATAAGGGACTCGACTGTCCGGGACTCTCCCTCCTGATTGGCTGAGACACAGCAATGGGAGCCATTAGCTCCCGCTGCTGTCAAAGTAAGTGAGCCAATGAGGAGAGAGAGGGGGTGGGGCCAAGCCACGGCTTCATGTCTGAATGGACACATAGAGCAGTGGCTCGGCTTGGGTGCCCCATTGCAAGCTGCTTGTTGTGGGGGCACTCGGCAGGAGGGAGCGGCCAGGAGCGCCGGGAGGGACCTGAGAAGAGGAGGATCTGGGCTGCTCTGTGCAAAACCATGGCACAGAGCAGGTAAGTATAACATGTTTGTTATTTTTACCCAAAAAAAACAAGACTTTAGATTTAATCACTTTAAGCTGGAGTGTCCCTAGTCTAAATTTAGTGAGCAGTTGGACTGTAGTCAGCCTGAGCTCTTTTTGTGATTGTTTCTGTATTGTTTACTTCTGCCAGTGACCCCTAGGAAGTTTATTGCCAGTGATGAATTCTGGGGGAGGATATAAATATTTGGGGTTACCGTGCAGAAGGGGTCACTGTATGTCCTTCAAAGCTTTGCCTGGGTAGGATGTTGTGCTGAAGGTGTTCTGCCTCCCAGGTCTGATGCTTGGGGAAGGTGTTGCTGAGAAAAGGGTCAGAGCCTAAGCCTAAGGAAACAGAAGTTGGCTTGTCTCTCATTTTCTTGTCCTTCTCGGGGTAAATCAAGAGGGTGCAGAGCAGGAAGATGGGTTGCCTGTGTAGAGCACCTTAAGAGGAGGCTGAAGAGTGTCCTGGAGAGCTGGGTAGAAGCTGTTGCCAATGGACATGTCAAGGAGTTCCCACTGCTCATCCACTAATGTACCTATGATTGATTGGAAAACATCTGAATTTTGCATGGCTGCTCTTAAAAGGCCAACTGCCTATTTTACTAGAAGAGAAATCTAGAGCTGTATATTTGCCTGTTTTTTTAGATATCCTACTCTTAGCTCTCTCTACTGAGTTTATTGAACTAACTAAATCTAACTAATCTTTAAATGTTCTAAAGTGACTGATATGCAATTTCCTTTTTGCCTTTACAAGGGGTGCTGTTCATCTTGCCAGGTTTAAGGGCATGCTACAGGAGAAAAAAAAGAGAAGTTCATTGTTAGGGTTTACATACATTTTAAGTCATAATTAAAATTAAAGACTTTTTTTTACTATCTTAAAAAACACACATTAAATTTTACATTTCATATCGTTGTTAAAGTGCATATAAGAGCAAAAACATACGTACTGTATTATGCAGTACATCTGCAAAATATGTACCCATGCTTTATCCATTTAAAGAGCCTGCAAGTATAGAAAAACAATATCATGTTACACGTGCATTGTGTGTTTCTTTGCCTTTAAATCATTTTGTCCCTACCTCACTCCGTAGTTAGGGGGTGCTCTGTATAGTTAGCTCCACCCACTTTAAGTATGCTTTAGTTTCTGACCTCATGTATACTGCTGGAACTAGTCATATTATGATCTTTTGACCTATCTGATGTACATCTGTTAAGATCTGCACACGTTTTGCATTAAACTTCACTACAATCTGCAAGATGTAATTTGGATTCAGTCACTGTCTGCTAACTCTGCTGAGATTGTGAATTACTGCTATCTCACTACAAATGAACAAGTTATAGAGATCACACAACTTTTATGGCAATTGGGTGACAGTCTAATATTTTGCACCTCATCCCCATAAATGTAACAGTGAACAGATAGAGAACCATTTTTGGGAGGGATTTTTATTGTGCCATTTGATCAAGAAAAACAATATATGTAAAATCAATAACGTTTATTCACAATAGTTAAAAACTTGAAGGAGGAAATTGTATGGTTCAATAAAAATACATAAAGCACATATACATATAAGAGAGTATGGTGTTTCAAGCTTTGATGGTCAGAACAAGATGCTTAGATCTCAACATGCTTCGCCAGTAGTGGCTTCCTCAGGGGATATCTTAGAACACCATTTATACTCAAAGCTCTAGTAAAGGCAAAATACAGTATCCACAGTTAGATAATAACAACATTACATTAAAATGAGAAAACAACAGTTATATATTAACTGTTTGTTCCATCCCATATATCTCAAAGGCTTACTCAGGATCACCATGGAAGGTCAAGCAGTGAATCCACATTCTCTTGGGAAGAGGCTTTATGCACCCACAGGGGACTTAGAACGACCAAGCTAAGAAATAAATAAATAAGTCATATATACTGTATGTTGGCCAATAGGGGGCTAACTTGGACAGTCCAAACAACTTGTCCAAATTGTGGGCTAACTAGCCTCAAATATACTTACTAGGGTTCTAACAGGAGTAAAAAATGGAGCGCTAAAACGGATATAGTATGGTCTTCACACAAGCTAATTACTGCCAAAACAAGCAAATAAAGAATCTGAGCTAGTAAAGTGTGATAAATCTAGTGGGAGGAGAGTATTAGAGCTTTTAAAGAATACATTTGCACCAGGTACAGCATTCATAATCACAATCTATGCTCCAAGGTTAACACAAAACTGTTGTACAGGGGTAAATGACATAACCCTGGCACATGCATAAGGCTGGCCAGAAAGCAGCCCTAATGGCTGGTATACTGACAACAGAAATCTCCAGTTTATAGTATTATAGACGTATCAACAAGCTCAATAAAGAAAGCCTTTCATAGATATCTATTCAACGCTTCCAATAGGGACCATCATTTAAATGTAAGAAAGTGCAGATCATCAAGCAGAACGGATGGAGTAAAGTTACATTGTAAGGAATACAGCTACACGCTGGCTGCCCCTGTCCTCCAACAGCTGACATGTTGGATATGCTAGCCTTTTATATCCCTCGCTGGTTCGGCGTCTGACGTCACCGATCCAACGCGAACAGAAGCCACTACTGCGCTTGTGCGGGAGAGATGGAAGTATCCACAGCCTACAAGATCCAGGAGTCAGTGTGGGGAAGGGGTGGGGGAGGAGTCAGAATACGGTGCAGTAAGCGGATAGGCCAGCGGCGCACGGGCCGACTCCATCCACCATCCCCATCCCAGCACCGCCAACTGGATCAGCAGGAGGGCAGGGCATTTGCGGGCTCCAGCCTAGCAGTGCCCAATCTTGCTGCTCTGCCATGCAGGGTTGTCCCATGTGGAGCTGATCCCTCCTTGGGATGTACTCCCCTGGCACAGCCCATGGGTGTCCCTACCAGGGTAATTTGCCCTGCCCTCCTGCTGATCCGGTTGGTGGTGCTGAATGGCAGTGTAAAAATACCATTGCCCACTCTTATTGAGTGCAACCAGATTCCAACTAACAGAGAAGTGATTCCTACTCCTGCAGCTGCCTCCCACCACTCTTAATTGAGGGGCATAGCCGACCACATACCGGCTCTTCACAGAAATACTGATATTCTCCTGCTCCTCGGCACAGACAACCCAAGGGTCCACAAGGCCCGCCAACAAATTAGTGAGCCACATGATGCACCATGTGGCCAACACCTAGACCTAGGCCGGGTCATCTTAGGCTTTACTGTTTGGTATATGGTGGGGAGAAAAATAAGTAGGTGCCAGTTACCACGGTCATTTTACCAGGGCTGTCAAATTGGAAGCAACAGCTATGTCTGTGCAGCTGCTGCATTCTAATTGGTATAAAATTAAAATAAAAAAATCCACGCAAATAAATTAAAAAAACAGAGTACGTATTGACAGTAATTTCAGCAGCTGTACACAATGTTCTACACCAGAGCACATAAATATCAAAAAGCCATAAAGTGCAGCGCTATGAATAATGTTCATTAATTCTTGAGAAGAAAAAGAAAAGATGACAGCAGGAGAGATCCCAGTCTCTGTGCACGAAGTTAAAGGGTTAATGTGTCACACAACACCATATGCAAACCGCTCTTACCCTAAAACCGGTGACCCCCTGGATAAGAGCGGTCTGATCATGTTTTATTTAATGTACAGGGTGGGCCATTTATATGGATACACCTTAATAAAATGGGAATGGTTGGTGATATTAACTCCCTGTTTGTGGCACATTAGTATATGTGAGGGGGGAAACTTTTCAAGATGGGTGGTGACCATGGTGGCCATTTTGAAGTCGGCCATTTTGAATCCAACTTTTGTTTTTTCAATAGGAAGAGGGTCATGTGACACATCAAACTTATTGGGAATTTCACAAGAAAAACAATGGTGTGCTTGGTTTTAACGTAACTTTATTCTTTCATAAGTTATTTACAAGTTGCTGACCACTTATAAAATGTGCTCAATGTGCTGCCCATTGTGTTGGATTGTCAATGCAACCCTCCTCTCCCACTCTTCACACACTGATAGCAACACCACAGGAGAAATGCTAGCACAGGCTTCCAGTATCCGTAGTTTCAGGTGCTGCACATCTCGTATCTTCACAGCATAGACAATTGCCTTCAGATGACCCCAAAGATAAAAGTCTAAGGGGGTCTGATCGGGAGACCTTGGGGGCCATTCAACTGGCCCACGACGACCAATCCACTTTCCAGGAAACTGTTCATCTAGGAATGCTCGGACCTGACACCCATAATGTGGTGGTGCACCATCTTGCTGGAAAAACTCAGGGAACGAGCATTCCTAGATGAACAGTTTCCTGGAAAGTGGATTGGAGTGGCCCACACGTCCACACTAAGCACATATATATTATTATTGATCAATTTGATCCATTATATTATTATTAATTTTGAATGATTAATGTTAAAATCCCCCCCCCTTTTTAGGTTGTATGTGTCACTGTCAATTATGTGTAAGCATTCCCCCTTTTGGGCATTAGGGGGCCCTGACTGCTTTGTATACTGACAGCTGTTGGCCGGGATGGGTTCCGCCATTTATTTGGTGGGCTATGTAGCAAATTCCGTGGTGACTAGCCTTCATTGGGCGGTCCTGGTAGTGCTCATTAGAGTTGTTTATCTTCAGGTTTGATCCCTGTGTTGATTGGCCCTCCCAGGTGACGAGGGGTATATATGTGCGTAGTGTGGACGTATGGGCATGCCCCTGATGACGTCAGATGTGACGAAACCGGTCGGAGCCACGCACACATGCCCACTACGCTACTGCGCATGCGCGGCCCGTCGTGGCTATCTTTGTTATTGGCGGAATGCCATATATGCTTGTTGATCATGGTTACCATGTGAGCGTAATATTTTTTACTAGAATAAACCATTTTTTTAGCAATATTACGCTATGTGGAGCCCTTTTGTTCCCTTTTGGTGCCTTATTTGAGGGTCTGTGCCTGCCTGAAGAGCGGACTTGTAAGACAAGTAGCCAGTTTGGTGACACGGTGGTGATTGGAGGCTTCTGCATTCTAATTGACATGAAAAGGACTGCCTGCAGAGGGATGCACAGAACCCTTGTTCATCCCCATGTGGGCAAACATGTTGTAGTATACCCGTGATATAGGTTTAATAACAGTGTACAACCAAACAGGGTCTCTCCTGTGAATGGTAAACTTCTAAAAGTGTGTTTTCAGGCAAAACCTTTTTTTATTTATTTGGATACATTGCTGGGGGGGGGGGGGGGATAGAACTTCTAACAAGTTTTTATTGATGTCTGTGTTCCCTCTATTTGTCCTGGTGACCAGTGTCATAGGGACAAAAAGTAAGTGGAAAGCCTAGTTGTCATGTGAGCAAGAACGGGAAAACTGATTGGGAATACCCCTTAA
Source organism: Glandirana rugosa (assembly GCA_018402905.1). Lineage (NCBI taxonomy): Eukaryota > Metazoa > Chordata > Amphibia > Anura > Ranidae > Glandirana > Glandirana rugosa. The sequence goes on from BLSH010549335.1 coordinate 1,056,079, forward strand.
TTTGAGATTTTCTTACACTTCCTGTTGCTTCTCCAAGAGAGTAAAGCAAGCCATAGATGATTAGGGTTTTTTCTCTTTCAGCCAGTGGACTGAATGAAAAAAACAAACAGATTCCTCCATTCACACGAAAAAGGTGGATTGAGGAATCCCCCTGGTGGGACATTCTGACAGCAGGACTCAGTGCTGTTAGAATGCACTGATCAGTGGCTTCTACTTGTTCATTCTAACAATCAATTTCAGCCAAACAGGGAGAGCCACACACTGGTCAAAATTCATCTAATCCCTGAGCCAGCTGAATATCGATCTGTCTATGGGCACCTTAAGTGATGCAAAAGGTCTCTAGCAGGGCGCAGACAACTGTACCCTACTCTATTCAAAAAAAAAAAGGTTTGCAATATGTAGCGTTTAAAGAGCATCAGAGTTGAAAAGCATCAGCGCAGGGCCATTACAATGTTGGAAACAATGTTGGACCCTGATCACAACTGTAATAAGTAGATGGTAGAACTGGTGTATTCTGTCATTTTTTTAGGATGAACTTGAATGCAGCTTGTCTGGTCAGTTAACCTAGGTACACACTATAAGAAAATCAGACAGAAAATTCCATATTCGGAACAATCAATTCAAATTTCTGATAGTGTGTACACTACTTTCAATAACCAATTCCGACTGTTCAGATTAAAATTTCTAAAGGGACAAACTCCAGTTTTTTTTTCTTGTACAAAAAAATTTAAACAAGGAAGACCGTGCATGATCGGAAACTAATTACGACCTGGGAAGAGCATACAACAAAAAAAATGTATGATCGATTAATTGTTTGCATAATAATAAAGAGCTATTCAAAAGACTTAAAGCCAGTACTCCAAGTCCAACTATTGAAACTGCTGAAATTTGCAAGGCGTCAGGAATGGAATCCATCATTCAAATCTGAGCGTATGTATCGGTACGAAAGATCCATCGAAAGGGAAAGAAGAAAAATCTCTGCATGTACGGCACAGAAAGACGTGGCTATGAGGGTCACACGTGCATTATATCACTTCATAATCTACACTCTAACGTGCCAATGAAAAGGTGCAAAAAATGCCTTTGTTATTCTAGAATTTCCAATACGATTAGTGCCATTCTCGGGTTCATCATGTTACGATTTTCAGCTGTAGCTGCAGCTGTATGGCCAGCTTTATTATTTGAATGCTATCAAAGCTCGTGTTTACTTATTTCCATTATGTAGCAGCTGCTTTGAGTTTAAAAATATTTCTTTTAAGTTAAGTATACCAAGGGCTTGCAGGGAAATACTGAACAGAAAAGAGCTCCCTTTGTTACATTTAATGACTTTTTGTTTAAGATAGTATTTTCAGTAATGTTCTTGAATTCTGTTTGTTTGAACAAAGTATGAATCAACCTCAATTTCTATGAAAAGTTGAAATTACAGAGCTGTTTGTCTCCAAGGTAACTAAGAATGCGGATTCCTGTCTTAAAATTCATATCTTTGACTAATAATCTCAAAGGACGTTAGTGACATTTGATGTTGCAATGCTTGGATGTGAGGATTTGGAAATTTTATAGAGTCTTTGATACCTAATGTTTTGCTATAAATTATTGATGGTAAAGTGCTACACTGCTGCTATAACAGTGGCGTCCAACATACAAAGAGCTCAAGGGCCATATTTGTATCCACAAGATTTAGAGGACTGCATCTAAATCAGCCATAATTTTTTTAAACAATTTCCAGTTCAAAAATCTCACATTACCGACATACATGTTGTGGTAAAAATCAGAAATACATGCATACTGTAGAATAGGGATAACCCCCTTCTAGGAAAATCCATTCTCATGGATCCTTCTGCTCCTCTATGTACAGCTGCTCTATCCCCCCTCTCACACCATACAATATAAAACGAGAAGTGTAGCACTCCTTAATAAAACATAATAAAATTACACCAAAGTTAATATAAAGTCCGTTCTTAGTGTGATGACTGTTAGGCATGGGCGTAGCATAAGGGGTTGCAGGGGTCACAATCACAACCCCGCACCTAGCTCCAGGGGGCCCCTGCAGCCTCCCTGTCATATCATATCCTCCACAAAGTCCAGCTCTGATCTGCCCTAGGGCCCCACAGCCACGCTCCAGTACTGGGCTTCCACTTTGCCTTCCACAGTCCACACCCCTCCGTTCTCATTGGCTGGGGAGAAGCAGTGAGCCCTTTTCTGAATGGAGAGGAGCATGGGGTGAGAACAGCCCAGGATGGGGAAGTGTCTGTGCTGTTTGCTGGCAACATGGAATGGTAACTGAGCTCAGCGAGTTAAGAGGAGGAGCGTGCCATCCTGTAGCCATTATGGGACCGATGTCACTGGTGAGGTAAGACACCGCTCCTAGTCACCAGCTGGGATTTTCTGTTAACACCCCCCCCCCAACACCCAGGGTTGTCCACTTACCCCATTTCCCTGACAACTGGGGAAAAGACACACACACTCCGGGTGGTGACCTTCCCCCAACACCTGCCAACACTGACAGAGAAACCTTCAGAAATTGCTAAAACATATTCCTTAACACCTCCTGAGGTGCTGCAGGCTCTAGATTTTGTGTCACATGGCTTTGCCCCCCCCCAGATCTAAGTTGTGCCCCCCCCAAAGCCCCCTGACCACACCCTCCAGATGCTATGCCCGACTGCTGAGCTCCTTCCCCATTACAGCACTCTATACTGCTCCTCCTCCGCAGGGCTGAAATCACATTTCTTTACAACACAGCCAGTCAGCCTCGATCTGCACAGGG
>BLSH010549335.1:1109975-1124489 GCA_018402905.1 Glandirana rugosa
TTTAATCTCTAAAATGTATGGCGACGAAACTCAACGTCTAGTTCGAGACGTATCTTGTTGCTAGCCATGCTAGCACGAGTAGAGCTTGATCTGCAACTCAAAGCAGCGGTATGTAAAATCTCTAATTTCTGCTATCTGTCCTCAGAGCAACAGCACAGATAGCAGTAGTAAAGTAATCTATCTCAGGATGCAGGATCCGGTCTTAAAATGTCTCAAATCTGTCCCTCAAGTTTTCAGCTTCCTTTCCCTACACTAACCCAAGGAGCATGTGACTGCAGTACTGTGACTCCAGCTTATAAAGAGGCTGGGTCACATGATGCACTGGCCAATCACAGCCATGCCATTAGTAGGCATGGCTGTGATGGCTTCTAAGGGCAAACCAGTGAAACGCTTGTTGATTGGCTGCCCTGCAGCTTCTCAACACGTGGAGTAAAATAGCAGAACCCCGGACCGAACCCGAACGATATTTGAAATGTCCGGGTCCGGGTCCGTGCCACGGACACCCGAAAGTTCGGTACGGACCCGAACGTTACAGTCCGGGTTCGCTCAACACTAAAACCGAACTGTATTGAACTTAAAGTTCAGCAAATCACAATTAACCTGGTGGGAAGACAACCCAACCAGGTGCACTCACAGCAAAGAATATGGCAGTAGGTCTCAAGTGCACCAACAGCATCTGTCTTGAGGGGCGGAATGCAGCCTGGCCTGTCCATACCCATGTGGGAGGCTTCCAGGAAGGATGGCGTACCCCTGCTCTTTACCTACTCGTCTGCGGCCTCTTCCTACTGCTAAACACTGTCCATGACAGACGGGTGACCTGTCCCTACGCTACTCACACGCGAAATGTGCGCCAAGCCCGGAAGCCAGGGTCTTAAATAGACTCTGCCTGACCCAAAATGGCCACTAGAGTCACAAGGGCTGCCAGCATCCAATCAAATAGCTGTCCCAGTGACCCAGGAAACCATAGAGGAACCATGTTCCTATCGACTTTTTCTCCCTCTGCACTGCTGCTGTGGTCAAGTGCCACCAGTGCAGAAAGCAGACTACACCTGCCTACACATTACAAAATCTTAGTTTATGTAAGAAATGTTTTGCATGGTGTGCCTCAACACTCCTCTGAGAATCTATTAGCCCTGATGAAAGCAGTGGGCTGGCTCTCGGAAGGAATTATGCAATATTACAATGCCTTGATGGGTGGAGTCAGTGTGGAAGGATGCAAACTAACCTAAGTAACACCCACATGTGGTTCTGAGCCTCCATAATTGAAAGAACTGAAATCCAGTGAATCAAAGGGGTGGACCCGGGACAGTCAGGTTGGAAAGGAAAGGCCTTCTTTCGTGGATGATGATCAGCCAAGAAAGAATGTGGGCTTTATCTGACTTGATGCAGTTTCTAATGTACAATGTGAGCAATATCGGTATAGAAGAGGAGTCTGTACAACTGTGCAAGCCTGCTGAAGTCCAGCTTTAAAGGGGTTGTAAATGTTGGAAGGACAACAGCGTGTAATGTAAAGTACTGTGAACTATATACTGTATGCATTATACTTATCTATGCAGCAGGTGGTGTGGTGCTGTGGTATTATAGTGTGTAGTTCATGTGTTCTATGATATAACAGATTGTATTGTCTATCTATGTTCAGTGCACTTGTTTGTGCTCCTTGTTCCTGTTCAATGAAAAGACATGTTCTGATATCCCTCCATGAAAGTAAAGCACATTGATGTATACAAGAAGATACTCTGCTAACAGGTTATGGGCCCAGTTGGAGAGAAGGCACTGGAAATAATTCTGGAAGTCAGTAAGTACTGTATACAAGCTGCTAAAAGATGGCACGTGGTTCAGATCAGTGATTCAGTGAAGTTTGCAACAGCAAAGCTGAACAATGCCAATTACCAGCTGTGAAAGTTTGAGCTAGAAATGTTTCTCAGCTAGGATGACTTGTGGCAAGTGCTGAATACAGACAGACCCACAAACAGAGAGATGGAGGACTGGGACAGGAAAAGATAGACAGGCAAAAGTGACTGTAAGATTGCTAGTGGAAGGTGACCAGCTTATCCACATAAGAACAGAGAAAATGGCCAAAGGTATGTGGACTTCATTACAAAAACTGCATGAGTATTCAAACCTTAAGTAAGCTGTTTCTACTAAGAAAGCTTTATAAGATGAAACTAGAAGAAGGTCAGCAAATGTGTGACCATGTGAAAGCTATGCTAGAGATCATAGAGCAGCTACGTGCAATTGGAGAGGACATAAAAAGTAACCATATTGTTGCCCTGCTCCTCTGCAGCCTTCCAGAGACATATACTGCTCTTATTAATGCTTTAGAAACCAGACCCGGCAGGACCTGACACTAGAATATGTCAAAGGCAAATTAATTGATGAATATGACAGAAGGAAAGAAAATACGCACCATGAAGACAAGGCTCTTAAGAAGTACAAAGGCACAAAGCACAACAAAGAAAGCAGAAAAGGACTGTTATATCTTGAAAGCTGAGCAGGGAAAGCTAGAACTATCCACAAAAGAAAGAGTCAAAGCAGCCACAAAGGAGACTGCAGACACATCATGGAGTGACACCTTTAAAGTGACACAGAGCTGCAAGCCACACGGATGGTGCATAAACTCAGGTGCGACAAGCCACATGACTAGTGATGAGACCTTCTTCACAAACACTGATTACAATGCAAAAGACAAAGTTTTCCTAGCAAGTGGAAAAAAGCATCACTGAAGAAGGTTAGTCCAGAGCTTCCTGAACTGCATTACACCACAAGGCAAGCACAGTATCCTTGTAAAGAAAGTGCTGTATGTTCCAGAACTGGAAAGGAGCCTTCTGTCAGTGAAACGTCTTGCAAACAACGGTTTCACAGTTAAGTTTCAGGGTGATGAATGCACAATTCACAATAATATGCAATTCCTCGCAAAAGGGATACTGGATGATCACCTATACAAGCTCATCACCACAGACCAACAAGCCAATATAGTCTTTAATGACCTACACAGCAAATGTATTCACATATGGCACAGGAAGCTGTGGCACAGAAGTCCAGAAGCTATAACAGGACATTATAAAGAGAGGTTTATCAGAAGATTTGACAACAATGCCTTGCAAAGTGCTTATGAAATGCAAGTGCTATATTGAAGCAAAAGCCACACACGCTCCCCTTCCAAAAGCATCTTAAAGAAAAACAACCCACCCCCTGCAGCTCATACACATTGATGTATGTGGTCCAATGAAAACTCCCATGTCTGGCGGGAACAGATATCTACTGACTTTCATTGATGATTATTCTGTCTTCTGAAATATCCACAATCATTCTCAGCGACTTCAACATCTCTGTTAATGCTATCACTACTCTTACTTCTAAACTTTTCAGTCTAACCTCATCTTTCGACCTGAAGCAATGGATACAGGCTCCTACTCACTCCAACGGCAAAACCCTTGACCTTGTCTTCTCCTATCTGTGCACTTCGTGCAACCTTTCCAACAATCCTCTCCCACTCTCTGATAACCACCTTATTAGTTTCACTCTCTCCCTGTCTTCCCTCCAACCGCCTAACAGTTACTCGTAAAAACCTTTGCCACCTCAGCCCTTCTCTTCTCCACTCTGCTACTGATCACCTCTATGACAAAATCTCACCCCTGTCCTGCCCCAACCTAGCCACACTCGTCTACAACAGCTCATTGTCATTCTCCCTAGACAAGCTCTTCCAACTCACTACACGCAGAATCAGGCCCTGGCCGCTACAACCTTGGCAAACAGACAACACCAGAAGTCTCAGAAAACATAGCCGTGCTCTTGAGCACCTGTGGCATAAGACTAAGCTCCAAGAAAACTCCAATAAGACTACTATTTCTGCCTCCAAACTGCCAAACAGACCTACTTTATCATACTCATTAACACATTATCATCCAGTTCCCATCAACTCTTCTCGACCTTTAACACTCTACTCTGTCCTCCACTGCCTCCACCCTCTAATTTACTCACTACCCAGGAGATTGACAATCACTTTAAAACTAAGATTGATAACATTCGTGAGGAGATCTCCAATGCGCAGAAACCACCCCCACTCAACACCCCATGTCCACAGATACAATCACTACTTTCGACACTCAACTATGCTAGTGTTAGCGAGATTGATAAACTTTTATTGAACAGCCATCTAAGCACCTGCCCCCTGGATACTGCTCCCTCGCAAATGCTATGCTCACCCTCTGACTCAATTCTACACTCTCTAACTCACATTTTCAACCTTTCCCTCACTTCTAGCATCTTCCCAAACTCTCTAAAACATGCACTGGTCATCCCCTATCTTTAAAAAGCCCACCAACAACCTATACCCCATCACCTTACTCCCCTTCTCCTCCAAACTCCTTGAATGACTGGTCTACAACCGACTGAGTGACCATCTGACCATGAACAAACTTCTCGATCCCCTTCAGTCCAGATTTCGCCCTCAACACTCCACGGAAACTGCTCTCCTTAAACTCGCAAATGACTTACTAACTTCTAAAACCAATGGCCACTATTCTGTACTACTACTCCTGGACCTCTCTGCTGCCTTTGACACAGTGGACCACTCCCTCCTCCTCCTCAAAAAACTCCACTCCTTTGGTCTTCGTGACTGTACTCTTCACTGGTTCTCATCCTCCCACCGCTGTCACTTACAACTCTACTTCCTCCTCTCCTCTTCCTTTCTCGGTCGGTGTCCCCCAAGGTTCTGTTCTTGGACCTCTCCTTTTCTCAATCTACACCGCCTTCCTGGGTCAGTTGATTGCCTCCCACGGCTTTCAGTATCATCTCTATGCTGATGACACACAAATCTATCTCTCCACCCCCCCAGCTCTCTCCATCTGTCTCCTCAAGCATCACCAACTTACTAACAGAAAGCCTGGATGTCACATCACTTCCTCAAACTCAACCTATCCCAAACCAAGCTTATATTTCCTCTCCCTTGCGCCACTTCCCCAGATTTCTCTGTCAAAATCAATGGCTCAAGTCAATCCGTCCCCCCACGCCAAGGTTCTAGGTCCCACATCCAATCCCTATCCAAAATTTGCCGCCTCAACCTCCACAACATCTCCAAGATACGCCCCTTCCTAACCAATGACACCACAAAGCTTCTAATCCACTCTCCGGTCATCTCTCACCCCTCAACTACTGCAACTCCCTCCTCACTGACTTAGCTCTAAATAGGCTATCCCCACTTCAGTCCATTATGAACGCTGCTGCCAGGCTCATCCACCTTAAAAAACACTCGGCGTCTGCTACACCCCTATGTCAATCCCTCCATTGGCTGCCACTCAACCAACAAATTAAATTCAAGATACTAACAATAACTTAGAAAGCCATCCACAACCTGGCCCCCAGCTACATCACTAAACTGGTCTCAAAATACCAACCAAATCAATCTCTTTGCTCCTCCCATGACCTACTGCTCTCTAGCTCCCTTGTCACCTCATCTCATGTTTGCCTCCAGAGCCTCTCCCATTCTCTGGAATGCTCTACCCCAATCTGTCTGACTTTCTCCTACTTTGTCCACCTTCGGACGATCCCTGAAAACTCATCTCTTCAAAGAAGCCTATCTTGCTCCCACCTAACAACTGTACATTTATCTTCTCCATCAGCACATCCCCCACAGTTATTACTTCTTGTATCTCTTGGCCTTCCCTCTTAGATTGTAAGCTCTAATAAGCAGGGCCCTCTGATTAATATTGTATTTAAGTGTATTGTAATTGTACTTGTGACGGTAGTCACTTTGGGCGGAGGGCCCGTGGAACCCAGCTTTCCTTAGAGGGGTTAGGAAAGTTTTTTTTTGCGTCTCCCCAGGCCCCTCTTATGTGTAAGTCACCCTGTGTCTATTGGGGCACAGGGTGACCTGAGAAGCCCAGTCTGGACTGATCTCACCAGGCTCACTACAACCACACTGCACAGCATTTCATTTTACCCCTTAACCAGCCAGGTTGTCTTTACTATGATTAGAATACTGACACTGGACATTGAACTGTGTGCAGGTGCGCATGCCCAAGTCATAGGAGAGGAAAAGCTCCTTTAACAGGTCTCTCCATGAAACAAGTGGTCTGCGCGCCCAGTTACTGTTTTAAATAATTGTTGAAAGCTAAAATATTTATCTACCTCTTACAAAGTTGGCTGCATGCCTGGATTTTGTTTATAGATATGTTGATAAGTTTAATATACCTGAGCATGATGTGATTGGTTGTAAAGTTTATCCCACCCTGTGTCTCTATACCAACAAGGAGGGGAATTGTCTCCAGAAATATATACGTGTGTGTGTGTGTGCTTCAAATAAAGTCTTAATCTGTTATCAACCCTACATTGAATTACGGTTAATGTCTGGGTGCTCTGAGGGATCTTGGATTGTGCTGGTACCGGGCAAGGGAAGCTAATACTGGCAAACATACTCCTCAAGAGTACGGGGTTTGTTACATTGGTGGCAGCGGTGGGACCATGCTTCCTTGCTGTGAACACATTTAAACCACCACCAGGATCCAAGATCAGGATAACAAACTTCGGTCGCCCCAGCGAAGATATGGATCTGGCATCGGAGTTGCAAGGGCTGCTGCGGAGCACCCTTTCGGCAATCCCCAGGACTGTGTCTGTGGATCAGTACCTAGAGATCAGGCAGCAGATTCGGGTTCAGGTCTGGCTTGGAGCCCTCCAGGTCGCTGGTACACACCAGGGCAAGTGCTTTCCAACCCCAGGGCAAAGGACCAATGACCAACGGGAGTTGCGGATGCCATTCCTGGGAGAGCGGCCCCAGGAGCAATGGGTGTCCGAATTGGACAGGCTGGTCCAGCAGGAAATAGAGCTGGACAATCAATAACAGGCTCTGCAATGGCATGTGGAGCAGGAATATATAGGGGAGACAACAGAATGTTCTCCAGAGGCATATGACTTTGGTGGCCATGGATTCCTGTGGGAGAGCCTTACAGATGGTTTTGTGTTTGGCGATGAAGGGAAACCTACCCTTGAGGACCTGAAAGAATACAAAGAGGCTATGCTCGGTCTTGCAGGGGTCTCAGAGCTTAAACCTGATCTGGAATATTTGCTAAACAAAGAACAGCATCTGGAAAGGGCATACAGAGAAGAGAAGACAGAAGACCCCCTCAGAAGACAGAAACCCCGCAAAAGAGCAGAAGACAGGAGACCCAGGAAAAGACAGAAGGCAGACACCCTGCAAAAGAGCAGAAGAAAGAAGAGCCGGAGAGGGAGAAGAGCCGGAGAGGGGAGAAGACGCTGGAGCTGATTTAATAAAGTATTTTAAAAGGCTGTGTAGTGTGTTTTTTTGGACACTTTTTTCAGGAAAATGGGTACTCATTCACATAGGGTGGGGGTCTAGGATCTGGGGGTCCCCTTGTTAAAGGGGGCTTCCAGATCCCAATAAGCCCCCACCCGCAGAAAAGGCTATTGTTCTCATCAACATGGGGACAAAGTGCTTTGGGGTAGGGCCCTGAAGCACCCATACTCCCCATGTTGAGGGCATTTGGCCTGGTATGGTCCGGGGGGGGGGGGGTGCTCGCTCGTCCCCACCCCCTTTTCTGGCCTGCCAGGCTGTGTGCTCAAATAAGGGTCTGGTACCCACACAATTTTTTTTTTCATTTTTTGCGGGGGGGGGGGGTTTCCCTTCAAGATCCAAGTCGCACCGAAAATCGGATCATCATGATCCGACTTCTGGTGCGACTTCTATTCAAATCAATGGGCTCCCATAGGGAACCATTGATTTTAAATAGAGGCAGAGAAACGCTTGACGAGGCTTAACGCTGTGTATACAGCGTTAAGGTATACAGCGTTAAGCCGCGTTTTTTCAGCATCAAAGCAGCTCTAACGCTGCAGCTTCGGAACGTGCGGGTCCTGTGCTAGATTTACAGCTTAAGAACGCCAAAGCCACTTACAGCTCAAAAACATCAACATGTATATGAGGCCATTGAATAACATGGTGTGGCGTTCATAAGCTGTAAAAACAGCTCAAAAACGTGGCGTTAATAACGCCCATGTATATGAGGCCTTACTGGTTTAAATAATTGTTGAAAGGGTAAATGTTTCTGTACCTCTAATAAAGTTGGCTGCATGCCTGGATTTTGTTTAAAGTTATGTTGATAAGTTGAATGTACCTGAGCATGATGTGGTTGGATGTCAATTTTATCCCACCCTGTCTCTCTATACCAACAAGGAGGGGAATTGTCTCCAGAAATATATACTTGTGTGTGTGCTTCAAATAAAGTCTTATGCTGTTATCCACCCTACATTGAGTTACGGCTAATGTCAGGGTGCTCTGAGGGATCTTGGATTGTGCTGGTACAGAGCGAACATACTCCTCAAGAGTACGGGGTTCCTCACAGTACTGTCTAGCCTCAAGTTGTAAACTGTTGGCGCTATATAAATCCTGTATAATAATAATAATAATAATTCCTGCTACCCAACTATTTATCTGATGAAACACAAGAATGAAACATCAGAGAAACTTCAAGAGTTCGTTGCCATGTCTAGCAACAAATTAAAACGCAAACCAGGAATGATATGCACCGACAATGGTGGAGAATACATAAGCAAAGAAGTGGCCTCATACCTGAAGAGACAAGGAATAGTACCCCAGACAACCACACCATACACTCCTGAACAAAACGGTGTAGCAGAAAGGAAAAATCACATTCTTATAGAAATGGCCAGGTGCATGTTGTCGGTGCCAACCTACCTCACAAGTACTGGGGAGAAGCAGTCATGACTGCAACCTACCTACAGAACAGACTACCCTCAAGAGCCATTAAAAGTACTCCATTTGTGGCATGGATCAAAGCCTAGTTTAGGGCACATCAGAGTGTTAGGGTGTAAAGCATATGCCTATATTCCAAGTGAAAAGTGTTTAAAGCTGGAGAACAGAGCCATAGAGGGCATTCTAGTAGGCTACAGTGAGTAAATTAAGGGTTACAGAATCCTACACCCAAAGACTGACAAAGTGACAATAAGCCATAGTGTTTATTTTGATGAGAGCCCATCACCAGAAACACGATCCCTGAAAGCTGTGAAGTGAATATGCCCAACAAACCAGAGAAAAGGGTTGACCAAAGCGAACCTGTGCAGGAGTCAGAACAAGAGGTGGAACTCACATTGCCCAAATCATGTTCCCCACCAGATCCTGCTGAACTGCCTGAAATCAGAAGATCCACTTGGACTACAAAGGGCATACCACCCCGCAAGCTATTATAAACTGTCAAAACACACAGCGTACTTGAACCAACATTCTGAGAAGACCTAGAAAAACTGCCAAAATGTGAAACCAATAAATGGAGATAGCATGCAGAAGAAGAATTAAAGTCACTTCAAGAAAATAAAACCTGGACACTCACAGAACTTCCTCCTAACCGCAATACTATAGGAAGTAAGTGGACTTTCAAAGTTAAGTCCGACACAGAAGGGAATATCCACAAATACAAAGCCAGACTAGTTGCCAAGGGTTACTCCCTGAAATTTAGTGAAGATTATGATGAAACATTCGCTCCCATCATAAAACACTCCACCATCAGAGCGCTTCTTAGCATTGCAGTTGGGAAGGGCATGCAGGTGAAACACCTAGAAAAACTGCTTTCCTATATGGTGACATTAAGGAAGATCTCCACATGGAGCAACCACCAGGGTTTGAGCAAGGAGATAACCTTGGGTGTAAACTTTGAAAGAGCATCTACGGTCTTAAGCAATCTGCAAGGATGTGGAATGAGAATGTGAACAAAGTGCTTACCAGAGAGGGATTCTCAAGAAGTAAAGCAGACCTCTGTCTCTATCCACAAATACAAAGCCAAACTAGTTGCTAAGTGTTACTCCCAGAAATTTAGTGAAGATTATGATGAAACATTCGCTCCCATCATAAAACACTCCACCATCAGAGCGCTACTTAGCATTGCAGTCGGGAAGGGCATGCAGGTGAAACGCCTAGAAAAACTGCTTTCCTATATGGTGACATTAAGGAAGATCTCCACATGGAGCAACCACCAGGGTTTGAGCAAGGAGATAACCTTGGGTGTAAACTTTAAAAGAGCATCTACGGTCTTAAGCAATCTGCAAGGATGTGGAATGAGAATGTGAACAAAGTGCTTACCAGAGAGGGATTCTCAAGAAGTAAAGCAGACCCCTGTCTCTACACCAGGAATCAAGAAGACAGATGGATATACATCCTTATCTATGTCGATGACATTATAACCTGTTTTGAGCAAGAAGGGGATTACAATCAGGTAGTTCACAAGCTGAAAGAAAAAATTTAAATCAAAGAGCTAGGGAGCATTAGCTACTATCTGGGAATCCAAATAGAGAGAGAAGAAGATGGAAGTTATCTTCTCAACCAATCTCAGAAAATCTCAGAAATATTGGACCTATTCCATATGCAAGTTGCAAAGGAAGTGAAAATGCCTATGGAACCAGGCTATCAAAAGAGCAATGAAGCAGAAAACTTGCTACCCAACAATTACATGTATCGCAGAGCAATCGGCAAGCTGCTATATGTTGCCACTGTGAAAAGACCGGACATAGCCGCGGCAGTGGGCATACTATGCAGGAAAGTCTCAGATCTCTGTCAGCATGACTGGAACGCAATAAAAAGAGTGATGCAGTACCTCAAAGGAACAAAATTAAGTTACGGTTACCAGCAACATCAAATGCATAACTGGTCGAGTATGTGAATGCTGATTGGACCGGGGACTCTACAGACCGCAAATCCACAAATCCACAAGTGTTAATTTAGTCAGTGGTCTCTTGGACATTCTGCCAGTGGCGGCTGGTGAAATTTTAGGATGGCGGGTGCCAGACCCCTCCCGCTTCTCATAAGCCCCACCCCTTATAGTTTCCACCCCTTGTGTCAGGAGTATACAGCCCAGCATCACCAGATAGGGTATAAAGCATCACCAGATAGTGGTATACAGCATCACCAGTTAGGAGTATGCAGAGTCACTAGATAGCAGTATACAGAGTCCCAGAGAGTAGTATACACTTACAGAGCTCCAGATAGCAGTATACAGAGTCACCATATAGCAGTATACAGAGTTACCATATAGCAGTATACAGAGTCACCATATAGCAGTATACAGAGTCACCATATAGCTGTATACAGAGTCACCATATAGCAATATTCAGAGCCCCAGATAGCAGTATACAGAGTCACCAGATAGCAGTATACAGAGTCACCAGATAGCAGTATACAGAGTCACCAGATAGCAGTATACATAGCACCAGATAGGGGTACACAGAATCACCATATAGCAGTATACAGAGCCCCAGATAGAAGTATACAGAGCCCCAAATAGGGTATACAGTCACCAGATAGGGTATACATGGTCCCAGATAGGGTATACACTCACCAGATAGGGTATACAGAGTCCCAGATAGGTTATACAGAGCCCCAGATAGGGTATACATGGTCCCAGATAGGGTATACAGAGCCCCAGATAGGGTATACAGTCACCAGATAGGGTATACAGGTTCCCAGATAGGGTATACAGAGCCCCAGATAGGGTATGCAGAGTCCATGATAGGGTATACAGAGTCCCAGATAGGGTATACAGTCACCAGATAGGGGTATACAGAGTCCCAGATAGTGTATACAGTCACCAGATAGGGGTATACAGGGTCCCAGATAGGGTATACAGGGTCCCAGATAGTGTATACAGTCACCAGATAGGGGCATACAGAGCCCCAGATAGTGTATACAGCCACCAGATAGGGGTATACAGGGTCCCAGATAGTGTATACAGTCACCAGATAGGGGTATACAGAGCCCCAGATAGTGTATACAGTCACTAGATAGGGATATACAGAGCCCCAGATAGTGTATACAGCCACCAGATGGGGTATGCAGGGTCCCAGATAGTATATACAGTCACCAGATAGGGGTATACAGGGTCCCAGATAGTGTATACAGTCATCAGATAGGGGTATACAGGGTCCCAGATAGTGTATACAGTCACCAGAAAGGGGTATACAGGGTCCCAGATAGTGTATACAGTCACCAGATAGGGGTATACAGGGTCCCAGATAGTGTATACAGTCACCAGATAGGGGTATACAGGATCCCAGATAGTGTATATAGTCACCAGATAGGGGTATACAGGGTCCCAGATAGGGTATACAGTCACCAGATAGGGTATACAGGGTCCCAGATAGGGTATTCAGAGCCCCAGATAGGGTATGCAGAGTCCATGATAGGGTATACAGAGTCCCAGATAGGGTATACAGTCACCAGAAAGGGGTATACAGAGTCCCAGATAGTGTATACAGTCACCAGATAGGGGTATACAGGGTCCCAGATAGGGTATACAGGGTCCCAGATAGTGTATACAGTCACCTGATAGGGGTATACAGGGTCCCAGATAGTGTATACAGTCATCAGATAGGGTTATACAGAGCCTCAGATAGTGTATACAGTCACCAGATAGGGGTATACAGAGCCCCAGATAGTGTATACAGTCACTAGATAGGGGTATACAGAGCCCCAGATAGTGTATACAGCCACCAGATAGGGGTATACAGGGTCCCAGATAGTTTATACAGTCACCAGATAGGGGTATACAGGGTCCCAGATAGTGTATACAGTCACCAGATAGGGGTATACAGGGTCCCAGATAGTTTATACAGTCACCAGATAGGGTATACAGGGTCCCAGATAGTGTATACAGTCACCTGATAGGGGTATATACAATCCCAGATAGTGTATACAGTCACCAGGTAGGGGTTTGCGGCGGTTCATGATCCATGCAGAGTATTGCACATAGTACATGTCACAGGCAGCTCCATGCAGAGTATTGCACATAATAGGACAAGTCACAGGCAGCTCCACGCAGAGCATTGTACATATTAGGACATGTCACAGGCAGCTCCACGCAGAGCATTGCACATATTAGGACATGTCACCGGCAGCTCCACTCCACACAGAGCATTGCACATATTAGGACATGTCACAGGCAGCTCCACGCAGAGTATTGCACATATTAGGACAGGTCACAGGCAGCTCCATGCAGAGTATTGCACATACAGGGTGCTAGATATGGTATACAGTCATCAGATAGGGGTTCGAGGCGCCCCTCGGCGGCCCGGTGCCCCCCCCGCATCCCATAATAACCCTATCCAAGTTCAATTCCCCTAATAAAATACAAAAAAAATAAGTTGCAAGTACTTATTCCTGACTCCAGAGTGTGTGGAAAATATGTGTGCCTCGCTATGCAGGGTGGGCGATACCCATATTCACCATATTCTCCTACGCACCTACACTATATTACCACAGTAGAGGTGGCTGAACTTTTTTTTGAAGCCCACCTCATTTCTGGACCTTGTTCCCTCACAACTACCATGATCATCCTCTTGCTCTATTATATGCTGCATTAATCACATCTGTAATCTCTCCCTCCCCTCTAAATCATGCCCTGGTCACCTCCATACTTAAAAAATCCTCACTGGAAACACCACTTTGAACAAGTGGTTGTAAAGCCGTATGGTTTTTCACCTTAATGCATACTGTGCATTAAGGTGATAAGCTTTCTGTGTTGCAGTTGCCCCCCAGACCCCCCCCTTTTTCTTACCTGAGCCCACCCGTTTCAGCAGCGTGCACTACAGCAGTGGCTCCAGCCGTTTTCTCCCTTCTTAATGGGCAGATTGATAGCAACAGGAGCTATTGGCTCCCGTTGCTGTCAATCAAATGCTGTGACAGAGGAGTGGGGGGTGAGCCGAGTCTCGCTGTCTGTGTCAATGGACGCAGTAGCGGGGCTTGGGAGCGTGCATGCACAGGTGCTAGGGTGACCACATTTCCAAACTGCCATTCAGAGACACCCCCCAACAACAGTCAGCGTCCAAAAAAAAGATGATTTGTATACCTTTTTTGGCAATTTTTGTAAAAACAAAAGCAAACAGTGGTCACCAGTTTAGACAGATTGTATACAATGTGCACCTGCTTTAACCACTTCAGCCCCGGAAAGATTTACCCCCTTCCTAACCAGAGCACTTTTTGCAATTCGGCACTGCATCCCTTTAATTGGCAATTGTGTGGTCGTGAGACCTTGTACCCAGGGCCGTCTTAATGAGCGGGCACCACTGGGCACAACCCAGGGGCCCCAGCAGCATGGGGGGCCCCTGCACTTGGAGTCAGGGCCGCTATAAGTGCGGGGCCGAGTGTCTCAATGGGCTGGCGTCTAGCTGAGTGAAGGAGGCGGGTCATCTGCTGAGGGGCCGTTCTCTCACACAAAACATCTCATCCCACTGCCTCTAAGCCCCATGTCCTTTCTATCAATGCTCCTCTGTGAGCTAGCCCCGCCCCTCCTCGCTTTTGTCTCCTCCCCTCACCTCTCTTCAAGTGCGGACCTGCTAATGTCCCCTCTCCCCCACCTGTCCTCACTGATGGCGGGACTCAGCCGGGAGTATCCACTCTCTAACAGGAACCACCTGGGAGCAGAAGATCCTGCAAGCAAGTTCATCACCCCCGGGGACCCAACACGGGTCACCACGGGCGAGTAATTCTGCCGGGACCCA
>BLSH010549383.1:6535-20115 GCA_018402905.1 Glandirana rugosa
TCTGATAGGAGGTACTGATAAGGAGGCACTGATGGGAGGTACTGATAGGAGATACTGATAGAGGGTACTGGTAGGAGGTACTGATTCGAGACTGCACTGATGAGAAGGCACAGATAGGAGGCACTGATAAGGAGGCACTGATGGGAGACTGAACTAATAGGGGGTACTAATAAGAGGCACTGATAGGAGGCACTGATAGGAGATACTGATAGGGGGTGCTGATAGGAGGTACTGGTTGGAGACTGCACTGATGGGCTTCACTGATAGGAGGTACTGATAAGAGGTACTGATAGGAGACACGGATTATAGGTACTGATAGGAGGCACTGATAGGAGGCACTGATAGGAGGTACTGATAGAAGGCACTAATAGGAGGTACTAATAGGAGGAGACACTGATAGGAGGCACTGATAGGATGCATTGATATGAGACTGATCTGATAGGGGGTACAGATAGGAGATACTGATGGGGGCACTGATAGGAGGTACTGAAATGACGTACTAATAGGCGGCACTTATATGAGGCACTAATATTAGATACTGATAGGAGGCACTGATAGGAGGTACGGATAGGAGATAATGATAGGGGGTGCTGATAGGAGGTACTGGTTGGAGACTGCACTGATGGGCTTCACTGATAGGAGGTACTGATAAGAGGTACTGATAGGAGACACGGATTATAGGTACTGATAGGAGGCACTGATAGGAGGTACTGATAGAAGGCACTAATAGGAGGTACTAATAGGAGGAGACACTGATAGGAGGCACTGATAGGATGCATTGATTTGAGACTGAACTGATAGGGGGTACAGATAGGAGATACCGATGGGGGCACTGATAGGAGGCACTGAAAGGATGTACTAATAGGCAGCACTTATATGAGGCACTAATATTAGATACTGATAGGAGGCACTGATAGGAGGCACTGATAGGAGGTACTGATAGGAGATACTGATAGGGGGTGCTGATAGGAGGTACTGGTTGGAGACTGCACTGATGGGCTTCACTGATAGGAGGTACTAATAAGAGGTACTGATAGGAGACACGGATTATAGGTACTGATAGGAGGCACTGCTAGGAGACACTGATAGGAGGTACTGATAGAAGGCACTAATAGGAGGTACTAATAGGAGGAGACACTGATAGGAGGCACTGATAGGATGCATTGATATGAGACTGAACTGATAGGGGGTACAGATAGGAGATACTGATGGGGGCACTGATAGGAGGCACTGAAAGGACGTACTAATAGGCGGCACTTATATGAGGCACTAATATTAGATACTGATAGGAGGCACTGATAGGAGACTGCACTGATAGAAAAGCACTGATAGGAGGTACTGATAAGAGGCACTGATAGAAGACTGAACTTATAGGGGTTACTGATAAGAGGCACTGATAGGAGATACTGAGAGGGGATACTGATAGAAAGTACTGATTGGAGACTGCAATGATGATAGAAGGCACTGAGGGGCTTCATTGATAGAAGGCACTCATATGAGGTACTGATAGGAGGCACTGATAGAAGGTACTGATAGGAGGCACTGATAGGGGGCACTGATAAGGGGCACTGATAGGAGGTACTGATAGGAGACTGCACTGATAGGAGGTACCGATAGGGGAGTTACTGATAGGGGAGGTACTGATAGGAGGAGGCACTGATAGGAGGCACTGATAAGAGGCACTGATAGGAGACTGCACTGATAGCAGGCACTAATAGGAGGTACTGATAGGGGGAGGCACTGATATGAGGTGCTGATATGAAGCAATGATAGCAGGTACTGATAGGGGGTACTGATAGGAGACTGCACTGACGAGGGGGCACTGATGGGCTTCACTTATAGGAGGTACTGATTTGTGGTACTGATAGAAGGCACTGATAGGAGATACTGATAGGAGGCACTGATAGAAGAATTCACTGATAGGATTTACTGATAGGAGGCACTGATAGGAGGTACTGATGGGAGATACTGATTGGCGGTATTGATAGGAGACTGCACTGATATGAGGCACTGATAAGAGGCACTGATAGGAGGCACTGATAGTAGTTACTAATAGGCGGCACTGATAAGAGGTACTCATAGGCGGCACTGATAGGAGGTACTGATAGGAGACTGCACTGATTTCACTGATAGGATGTACTGATAGGAGGCACTGATAGGAGGTACTGATGGGAGATACTGATTGGCGGTATTGGTAGGAGACTGCACTGATAGGAGGCACTGATAAGAGGCATTGATAGGAGACACTGATAGGAGGTACTGATAGGAGGCACTGATAGTAGTTACTAATAGGCGGCACTGATAGGAGGTACTCATAGGAGGTACTGATAAGAAGCACTGATAGGAGGTACTGATAGGAGGTACCGATGAGAGATACTGATAGGCGGTACTGGTAGGATACTGCACTGATAGGAGGCACTGATAGGTGGTTCTGATAGGAGGCACTGAGAGGAGGCATTGGTAGGATATACTGATAGGAGGTACTGATAGGAGGCAGTGTTGGGAGGCTGCACTGATATGAAGCACTGATAGGAGGTACTGATACAAGGCACTGATGGACTGCACTGATAAGAGGCACTGATTGGCTGCACTGATAGGAGGCACAGATAGGAGGCACTGATGGGCTTCACTGATAAGAGGTACTGATAGTAGGCACTGATATGAAGTACTGATAGGAGGCACTGATATGAGGTACTGATAGGAGGCACTGATAGGTGGTACCAAAGGGTGACACTGATAGGATGTACTGATAGGAGACTGCACTGATATGAGCTACTGATAGGACGCACTGATAGGAGGTACTGATAATAGATACTGATAGGAGGCATTGATAGGAGGCACTGGGAGGAGGCACTGCTAGGATGTACTGATAGGAGGCACTGATATGAAGCGCTGATATGAGACACTGATATGAGGCACTGATATGAGGTACTAATAGGTGGCACTGATATGAGGCACTGATAGGAGGTACTGATATTAGACTGCACTGATAGGAGGAACTGGTAGGAAGCACTGATAGGAGACTGCACTGATAAGAGGTACTGATAGGAGATACTGATAGGAAGCACATATAGGAGGCACTGATAGGAGGTTCTAATAGGCAGCACTGATAGGAGGTACTGATCGGAGACTGCACTGATAGGAGGCACTGATAGGAGATACTAAGAGGAGGCACTGATAGGAGGTACTGATAGGAGACTGCACTGATAGAGGACTGCACTGATAGGAGGTATTGATAGGAATCACTGATAGGGGGTACTGATATGAGATACTGATAGGAGGCACTATTAGGAGGCACTGATATGAGGCACTGATATGAGATACTTATAGGAGACTGCACTGACAGGAGGCACTGATAGGAGACTGCACTGATAGGAAGCACTGAT
Source organism: Glandirana rugosa (assembly GCA_018402905.1). Lineage (NCBI taxonomy): Eukaryota > Metazoa > Chordata > Amphibia > Anura > Ranidae > Glandirana > Glandirana rugosa. The sequence continues at coordinate 9,922 of BLSH010549383.1, forward strand.
AGGAGGCACTGATAGGAAGCACTGATAGGAGATACTGATAGGAGGCACTGATAGGAGACTGCACTGATAGGAGGCACTGATATGAGGCACCGATAGGAAGCATTGATAGTAGGTACTAATAGATGGCACTTATAGGAGGCACTGATAGGAGATACTGATAGGAGGGAGACACTGATAGAAGGTACTGATGGGAGATACTGATAGTCGGTACTGGTAGGAGAGTGCACTGATAGGAGGCACTGATAGGGGGCACTGATAGGGGGCACTGATAGGGGGCACTGATAGGAGGCACTGATATGAGGCCCTGATAGGATATACTGATAGGAGGTACTGATAGGAGTCACGGATATGAGTTACTGATATGAGATACTGATAGGAGGCACTGATAGGAGGCACTGATAGGAGGCACTGATATGAGGTACTTATAGGAGACGGCACTGATAGGAGGCACTGATATGAGGTACTGATAGGAGGAACTGCTATGAGGCACTGATAGGAGGCACTGATAGGAGACTGCACTCATAGGAGGCACTGATAGGAGGTACTGATAGGAGACTGCACTGATAGGAGGCACTGAAAGGAGGCACTGATAGGGGACTGCACTGATAGGTGACTGCAGTTATAGGAGGTACTGATAGGAAGCACTGATAGGAGGTACTGATATGAGATACTGATAGGAGGCACTGATAGGAGGCACTGATATGAGGTACTTATAGGAGACGGCACTGATAGGAGGCACTGATAGGAGGTACTGATAGGAGGAACTGCTATGAAGCACTGATAGGAGACTGCACTGATAGGAAGCACTGATATGAAGCACTGATAGGAGATACTGATAGGAGGTACTGATAGGAGTTTCTGATAGGAGACAATGATAGTAGGTACTAATAGACAGCACTCATAGGATGCACTGATAGGAGGTACTGATAGGAGGGAGACACTGATAGAAGGTATTGATGGGAGATACCGATAGTCGGTACTGGTAGGAAAATGCACTGATAGAAAGCACTGATATGTGGCACTGATAGGGGCACTGATAGGATATACTGATAGGAGGCACGGATAGGAGGCACGAATAGGAGGCACTGATTCCAGGCACTGATGAACTGCACTGATAGGAGCCACTGATGGGCTGCACTGATAGGAGCCACTGATGGGCTGCACTGATAGGAGCCACCAATAGGAGGCACTGATTGGAGACACTGATAGGAGACTGCACTCATAGGAGGCACTGATAGGAGGTACTGATAGGAGGCACTGATAGGAGGCACTGATAGGAGACTGCACTCATATTAGGTACTGATGGGAGGCACTGATAGATACCACTGGTAGGAGGCACTGATAGGAGGTACTAATATGAAAAGGAAAATACTGAACTTACTTTATGACTGTGTGGAACAGTTGCTAGCACAACACATTGACAAAAAGTGTAAATAAATGTAAACAAGTGCAGCACTCAAAGTGAAATAATCCTATACATTAATACAGTCCTGCTGACAAGGTTATCCAGGTCAGTTAACTCAGTTTAGACTCTTGTATATGCCAAAAGGCAAACCCACAAGGTGTGACTGAGTCAGTTACATCAAAGTCAACCTGACGAATAAAGTGATTAGGTGCAAAAAAGGACAGTAAAAATTCATAAATAATAATCTGTTGGACAAAATCCATCACAATCATTAAAGTGAAAAAGTGTGATACAAGCAATAAAGAATAAACAGTCCCCCTACAACACTGCAACCTGTTTTTTGAATGATGAGCTTAAATTTACCAATGTTAAGTAAGTGGTTATACCGTTTTAAACAATAAATATACAGAGGTTTTAAGCTATGGCAAGACTTCTCTTTCTTTCCATGATGTGGTGAGTCACCTCCTCGACAAGATCTTGGGTTGTCGGATGCACTCTGCCTAAACTCCATTGGTAGACACACCATAGGAGGAGGATGGTTGAGATCACAGCCCTATGGTTCATTACTGGAGTGGATATTTGCATATCTTCACCCATTGAGGTCCATGCTGGTCACTTACCAGATTCTGGTAAGTGTTTAAATTACGTGGGGTATGATTTCTCCTGGTCCATTTGCATGCAGATAATATCCACTGTTTCAACACAAGTTTGACACTTTCTACATTCTATTCAAGCATTAGAACTGTACGATAATTCATTTATTTTGAATCACAGATCAGAACTGTTTATTCTTTGTTGATTGTATGACACTTTTTCAATTTAATGATTTTGGTGGATTTTGTCAAACGGATTATTATTCATTAATTTTTACTGTCCTTTTTTGCACCTAATCACTTTATTGGTCATGTTGACTTTGATGTAACTGACTCAGTCACACCTTGTGGGTTTGCCTTTTGGCATATACAAGAGTCTAAACTGAGTTAACCGACCTGGAAAACCTTGTCAGGAGGTACTAATAGGCGGCACTAATAGGAGGTACTGATAGGAGTCTGCACTAATAGAAGGCACTTATAGGAGATACTGATGGGGGGAACTGATATGAGGCATTGATAGGAGGCACTGATAGGAGGAATTGATAGGAGGTACTGATAGGAGGCACTGATAGGATGTACTAATAGGAGGCACTGATAGAAGACTGCACTGATAGGAGGAACTGATAGGAGGCACTGTTAGGACACTGCATTGATAGGAGGTACTGATGGGAGATACTGATAGGAGGTACTGATAGGAGACTGCACTGATAGGAGGTACTGATGGGAGATACTGAGAGGCGGTACTGATAGGAGGCACTGATAGGAGATTACTGATAGGAGGCACTGATAGGAGGTACTAATAGGCAGCACTGATAGGAGGCACTGGTAGGAGGTACTGATAGGAGGCACTGATGGGCTGCACTGATAGGAGGCACTGATGAGGTAGCACTGATGGGCTTCACTAATAGGCACTGTTGGGAGGCTGTACTGATAGGAGGTACTGATACGAGGCACTGATGGACTGCACTGATGAGGCGGCACTGATAGGAGGCACTGATAGGAGACTGCACTGATATGAGCTACTGATAGGAAGCACTGAAAGGAGATACTGATTGGAGGCACTGATATGAGGCACTGATAGGCAGCACTGATAGGAGGCATTGATATGAGGTACTGATAGGTGACTGCACTGATAGGAGGAACTGATAGGATGCACTGATAGGAGACTGCACTGATAAGAGGTACTGATAGGAGGTACTGATAGGAGACTGCACTGATAGGAGGCACTGATATGAAGCACTGATAGGAGACTGCACTGATAAGAGGTACTGATAGGATATACTGATAGGAGGCACTGATAGGAGACTGCACTGATATAAGGCACTGATAGGAGGTACATATAGGAGGTACTAATAAAAGGCACTGATAGGAGGCAATGATGGGAGGCACTTATAGGAGGTACTGATAGAAGGCACTGATTGGCTGCAGTGATAGGAGGAACTGATGATGTGGCACTGATGGGCTTCACTGATAGGAGGCACTGATAGGAAGTACTGATAGGAGGCATTGATAGGAGGTACTAATAAGCGGCACTGATAGGAGGCACTGAAAAGAGGCACTGATCGGATATACTAAGAGGAGGCACTGATAGGAGGTACTGATAGGAGACTGCACTGATAGGAGGCACTGAAAGGAGGCACTAATAAGAGACTGCACTGATAGTTGACTGCACTGATAGGAAGCACTGATAGGAGGTACTAATAGGAGGTACTGATAGGAGGTACTGATAGGAGGTACTGATAGGAGACTGCAATGATAGGAGGCACTTATAGGAAGCACTGATAGGGGGTACTGATAGGAGGCACTGATAGTAGGTACTAATAGACGGCACTCATATGATGCACTGATAGGAGGCACTGATAGGAGATACTGATGGGAGATACTGATATGCGGTAATGGTATGAGACTGCAGTGATAGGAGGCACTGATAGGTGGTACTGATAGGGGGCACTGATAGGAGGCACTGGTGGGATATACTGATAGGAGGTGCTGATAAGAGGCACTGATGGACTGCACTGATAGGAGGCCTTGATGGCTGCACTGATAGGAGGCACTGATAGGAGGTACTGATGGGAGGCACTGATAGAAGGTACTGATAGGAGGCTCTGATAGGAGGTACCATTAGGCGGCACTGATAGGATGTACTGATAGGAGACTGCACTGATAGGAGGCACTGACAGGAGGTACTAATAGGCAGCACTGATACAAAGCACTGATAGGAGGTGCTGATAGGAGACTGCACTGATAGGAGGAACTGATATGAGACACTGATAGGAGGTACATATATGAGGCACTTATAAGGGACACTGATAGGAGGTACTGATAGGAGACACTGATTGGCTGCACTGATAGGATGTACTGATAAGGTGGCACCGATGAGACGGCACTGATGGGCTTCACTGATAGGATGCACTGATAGGAGGTACTGATAGGCGGCATTGATAGGAGTTACTGATAGGAGACTGCACTTATAGGAGGCACTGATAGGAGGTACTAAGGGGAGGCACTGATAGGAGGTACTGATAGGCGACTGCACTGATAGGAGGCACTGATAGGAGACTGCACTGATAGGTGACTGCACTGATATGAGGTACTGATAGGAAGCCCTGATAGGAGGTACTGATATGAGATACTGATAGGAGGTACTGATAGGAGGCACTGATAGGAGGCACATATATGAGGCACATATATGAGGCACTGATAGCAGGCACTGATAGGAGGTACTAATAGGAGGCACTGATGAGGCGGCACTGATGAGACAGCACTGATGGGCTTCACTGATAGGAGGTACTAATAGAAGGCACTGATAAGAGGCATTGATAGGAGGCACTGATAGGAGTCAGTAATTGGCTGCACTCATAGGAGGCACTGATAGGAGATACTAAGAGGAGGCACTGATAGAAGGTACTGATATGAGATACTGATAGGAGGCACTGATTGAAGACTTCACTGATAGGAGGTGCTGATAGGAGTTACTGATGGGAGATACTGATAGGCGGTACTGATAGGAGGCACTGATAGAAGGTACTTATAGGAGGCACTAACAGGAGGTCCTGATAGGAGGTAATGATAGGAGGCACTGATAGCAGACTGAACTGATAGGGGGTACTGATTGGAGGTACTAATAGGTGGCACTGATAGGAGGCACTGATAGGAGGTACTGAATGGAGACTGCACTGATAGGAGTCACTGATAGGATGTACTGATAGGAGGTACTGATAGGAGGCATTGATAGGAGGCACTGATAGGAGACTGCACCAATTGGAGGTACTAATAGGAGGTACTGCTAAAAGGCACTGATAGGAGGAGGTACTGATAAGAGACTGCACTGATAGGAGGTCCTTTTTGGAGGTACTGATTGTAGGTACTTAATGGAGGTAGTGATAGGAGGTACTGATAGGAGACAGCACTCATTGGAGGTACTAATATGAGGTACTGATAGGAGGCGCTGATATGAGGTACTGATAGGAGACTGCACTGATCAGAGGCACTGATAGGAGGCACTAATAGGAGCTACTGATAGTAGGGTGCACTGGTAGGAGCCACTGATAGGAGGCACTGATAGGAGCTACTGATATTAGGGTGCACTGGTAGGAGGTAATGATAGGAGACTTCACTGATAGGATTCACTGATAACAGGCACTAATAGGAGGTACTGATAGAATGTACTGATAGGAGATACTGATATGAGGTACTGATAGAAGGTACTAATAGGTGTCACTGATAGGAGGTACTGTTGGGAGATACTGATATGTGGCACTGATAGGAGGTACTGATAGGAGGTACTGATAGGAGGCACTGATACGAGGTTATGATAGGAGACTGCATTGATAGGAGGCACTGATAGGAGGTACTGGTTGGAGAATGCACTGATAGGAGGCACTGATAGATTGCACTGATAGGAGGTACTGATAGTAGACTGCACTGATAGGAGACTGCACTGATAGGTGTCTTTGATAGGAGGTACTGATAGGAGGCACTGATCGGAGGCACTGATAGGAGGTACTGATAGGAGGTACTGATAGTAGGCACTGATATTATGTACTGATAGGAGTCACTAATAGGAGGTACTGATAGGATACACTTATAGGAGGCACTGATAGGAGACTGAACTGATAGGGGGTACTTATAGTAGGCACTGATTGGAGGTACTAATAGGTTGCACTGATAGGAGGCACTGGTAGGAGGTACTGAATGGTGACTGCGCTGATAGGAGGTACTGATAGTATGTACTGATAGGAGATACTGATAGGTAGCACTGATAGGAGACGGCACTGATAGGAGACTGCACTGATAGGATGTACTGATAGGACGCACTGATAGGTGGCACTAATAGGAGGTACTGATAGGAGACACTGATAGGAGGTACTGATGGGAGGTTTTGATGGGAGACTGCATTGATAGGAGGCACTGATAGGAGGTACTGGTAGGAGACTGCACTGATAGGAGGCGCTGATAAGAGGTACTGATAGAAGGCACTGATAGGAGACTGCACTGATAGGTGTCACTGATAGGAGGTACTGATAGTAGGTTCTGCTGGGAGGCACTGATAGTAGACTGCACTGATAGAAAGGGCTGATAAGAGATACTGATAGAAGGCACTGATGAGAAGCGTTGATAAGAGGCACTGATAGGAGGCACTGATTGTAGGTACTGATAGGAGGCACTGATAGGAAGTACTAATAGAAGGTACAGATAGACTTCAAGAGGCACTGATTGTAGTTACTGATAGGAGGCACCGATAGGAGGTTCTGATAGGAGGCACTGATAGTAGGCTGCACTGATAGGAAGGACGGATAGGAGGTACTGATCAGAGGCGCTGATAAGAGGCACTGATAGGAGGCACTGATTGTAGGTACTAGTAGGCGGCACTGATAGGAGGTACTGATAGGAGGCAGCACTGATAGGAGGCTGCACTGATAGGAGACTGCACTAATAGGAGGCATTGATAGGAGGTACCTTTTGGAGGTAATGATAGGAGTTACTGATTGTAGGTACAGAAAGGAGGCCGTGATAGGAGGTACTGATAGGATGCACCAATATGAGCTACTGATAGGACACTGCACTGATCAGAGGCAATGATAGGAGGCACTAATAGGAGCTACTGATAGTAGGGTGCACTGGTAGGAGGCACTGAAAGGCAGTTACTGATGGTAGATACTGATAGGCGGTACAGATAGTAGGCACTGATAGGAGGCACTGATAGGAGTCTGCACTGAAAAGAGGTACTGATATGATGTACTGATAGGATGTACTGATAGGAGGCACTGATAGGAGATACTGATATGAGGTGCTGATAGGAGGTACTAATAGGTGGCACTAATAGGAGGTACTGTTGGGAGATACTGATAGGAGGCACTGATATGAGGCACTGATAAGAGGTTCTGATAGGAGACTGCATTGATAGGAGGCACTGATAGGATGTACTGGTAGGAGACTGCACTGATAGGAGACTGCACTGATAGGTGTCTTTGATAGGAGGTACTGATAGGAGGTACTGATAGTAGGCACTGATATAAGGTACTGATTGGAGGCACTGATAGGAGGTACTGATAGGATACTGCACTGATAGGAGGCATTGATAGGAGGCGCAGATAGGATACACTTATAGGAGGCACTGATAGGAGACTGAACTGATAGGAGGCACTGATATGAGGTACTGATATGAGGCACTGATAGGAATCACTGATAGGAGGCACTGATAGGAGGATGCACTGAAACAAGGTACTGATAGGATGTACTGATATGAGACACTGATAGGGGGCACTGATAAGAGGTTCTGATAGGAGACTGCATTGATAGGAGGCACTGATAGGAGGTACTGGTAGGAGACTGCACTGATAGGAGACTGCACTGATAGGTGTCTTTGATAGGAAGTACTGATAGGAGGTACTGATAGGAGACTGCACTGATAGGTGTCACTGACAGGAGGTACTGATAGGAGGTACTGATAGGAGGTACTGATAGGGGGTACTCAAAGGAGGCACTGATAGGAGGTACTGATAGGAGACTGCACTGATAGGAGACTGCACTGATATGTGTCACTGATAGGAGGTACTGATAGGAGGTTCTGATAGGAGGCACTGATATTAGGTACTGATAGGACACACTGATAGGAGGTTGTACTGATATGAGGCTGCAATGATAGGAGGTAATAATATGAGGCACTGATAGGAGGTACTGATGGGAGATACTGATAGGCGTTACTGATAGGAGACTGCACTGAAAGGAGACACTGATAGAAGGCACTGATAGGAGGAACTGATAGGAGGCACTGATAGGATGTACTGATAGGAGGTACCGATAGGAGGCTGCGCTGATAGGAGGCACTGATAGGAGACTGCACCGATTGGAGGCACTAATAGGGTGAGGTGCTGATAGGTAGACTGCACTGATAGTAGGTACTTTTTGGAAGTACTGATAGGAGGTACTGATCATAGATACTGAAAGGAGGCAGTGATAGGAGGTTCTGATAGGAGACAGCACTGCACTCATAGGAGGTACTAATAGGAGGTACTGATAGGACTCACTGATATGAGGTACTGATAGGAGACTACATTGATCAGAGTAGGTACTGATAGGAGAATGCACTGATAGGTGACTTTGATAGGAGGTACTGATAGGAGACTGCACTGATAGGTGTCACTGATAGGAGATACTGATAGGAGACTTCACTGATAGGAAGTACTGATAGGAGGCACTGATAGGAGGCACTGAGAGGAAGCATTCATAGGGACTGCACTGTTAGGAGGCACTGATAGGAGGAGGCACTGATAGGAGGTACTGATAGGCGGCACTGATAAGAGGCACTGATAGGAAACTGAACTGATAGGGGGTACTGATAGGAGGCACTGATAGGAGGTAGTAATAGGTGGCACTGATAGAAGGCACTGATAGAAGGTACTGATATGGAAGTACTGATAGGAAGTACTGATAGGAGGTACTGATGGAAGACACTGATAGGAGGTAATGATAGGAGACTGCACTGATAGGAGACTGCACTGATAGGAGACTGCACTGATAGGAGTCGCTGATAGAAGGCGCTGATAGGAGGCACTGATAGGTGGCTCTGGTAGGCGGAGCTGATAGGAGGTGCTGATAGGAGGCACTGATAGGAGGCACTGACAGGAGGTACTGATGGCTTTGCATGCAGGCCGGACCCACCTTTTTTCTTCACAGATAGCAGGCAGGACATCTGAGGCACGCTGAAAGAGGGAGATGGGAGGACATGGGGCCATCTGGTCAGTCAGCCCTGGCCGGGTAAACATCTTCCGGGCTGCACGATGGGCTCCATTCCATTGACAGGACCCTGGGCACCTACTGCTGGCCTGACACCCCCCGCACATGGGTTGGACCTCTTCCTCCTTTGATAGCACAGTCCTGCGCAACACGGCTACAGCAAGCCGTCGGGGACCGTATGTGTGGGGGGGCTCGGGAGAGAGAGCACTGGGCGTACCCCCTGCCCTTGGTGCATGTATCCCCAGGAGTACCCATACCACGGGTTGAGTAACCCTGGTGTAGACTATATATAGCTAATCCAGTGTATAGTAGGGATGGGCTGACTGTTCGAGTTGAACATAAGTTCAATTCGAACAATGCCCATTCGTCTGTTCACCAAACTTAGAACATTATGGGGCGTGAGGGGGAATTTCAAGCGCCCCATAATGCATTCCTATGGTGGGGAAATGCCGCCCGCTGATTGGCCAAGGCATGCACATGACCTGCATGCTTTGGCCAATCACAGAGCGCTCTGCTGTGAGAGAAGTGATTGGGTAAAGGCCTTTAGCCAATCACTGCTCAGCAGCCTCAATCCACGCCCCACACTATATAAACCCGCTTGTACAGCGGCTCTGTGTAGAGTGTGAAACGTCGGTGATAGAGACAGTGAGCTTAGCTAGTAGCGGCTTGCAGGCAGTTCAGTGTTAGCTAGTGTAGTGACAGATTAGTGATCACTGATTAGTGTAAAATATATTAGATAGATAGGGCGATCTATATACATTCAGTCAGTTAGTGTAAAGTGAAATCTATACTAGATAGATATACAGCGATCTGTATACAGTCAGTAAGTAAAGGCAGTTTAGTGTAGGGTGAAATATATATTAGATAGATAGGGCAGCAATCTATATACAGCCAGTTAGTGCAGGCAGTGCAAGAATATATATATACCTTCCTAGTGTGTGTGTGTGTGTGTATGTG
>BLSH010549403.1:23448-35411 GCA_018402905.1 Glandirana rugosa
TACTAAAATCTTGTTATTAGACAGGGAATGTCGTTGTCGTCCTTGGACTGGGATATCTTGATCTTCTACTAAAATCTTGTTATTAGACAGGGAGATTCGTCATCTGAGATGGATCAGGTCAGTCTAGCAAGACATTACGTCCTACTCTACAATAATCTAGACTTTAGACAGGGATTTTCGTCATCATCATCATTAGAGATGGTCCAGGTGTTAGTCTAGTAAGACATTACGTCCTACTCTACAATAATATAGATGTTAGACAGGGAGTGTCGCGGCCGTCGTAGAAGAGGGATATGATTTATTTTTTTACACTTTGTCATAACGCGATCCTACTAATGAGCGCAACTGTTTTGTATTGTATTCTGAGTTAGTGATGTTATCGCACTAGTTGTTGCTGCTGTTATTTTCCATCCTAGCGCAATACTGTTTCACATTTTTTTATTTAGTATAGGGAGAAGATGCTGCCGGCGCTGTGAGGGACAGATTGTAGATATAATAACATCTCATCCTGCATTACAGAATGATCTGATTGTGGACCTGGTAGAGATTACTACTACTACTGCTTTTAGGGACAGATTTCAGATCTAATAACATCTCATCCTGCATTACAGAACGATCTGACTGGACTAGGTAGAGTCTACTGCTTAGAGGGACAGATTATTGTTCTAAAATCATCTTCTAGTTCTATAGGGTCAGGTTCCTGCTGTTGCTGTAAGGGACAGATTATTGTTCTAAAATCATCGCCTACTCCTATAGGGTAAGGTTCCTGCTGTTGCTGTAAGGGACAGATTATTATTCTAAAATCATTTTACTTCCTATTGCAGCCCACTAGCACTTTCCAGGACTTTTTTACAGTCATTTTTGTGCCGAAAAGTTCGGGTCCCCATTGACTTCCGGGGCAAAGTTCGGGTCAAGTTCGGTACCGAACCCAAAATTTTTTGCGAAGTTCGGCCAAACCCACCGAACATCCAGGTGTTCGCTCAACTCTAATGTTAAGCTAACTGGTCTGTATTTCCTAGGGCTATATCTTGGCCCTTTTTTATATATTGGTACTACGTTGACTTTCTTCCAATCAGCTGGTATCATGCCAGTCAGAAAACTGCTCTTAACCACTTCAATACTGGGCACTTAAACCCCCTTCCTTCCCGGACCAATTTTCAGCTTTCAGCGCTGTTGCAGTTTGAATGACAATTGCGCGGTCGTGCGACGTTGTACCCATATTCAATTTTTATCATTTTTTTCACACAAATAGAGCTTTCTTTTGGTGGTATTTAATCACCCCTGGGTTTTTTATTTTTTGCGCTATAAATTAAAAAAAGACTAAAAATTTTCAAAAACAATGCATTTTTCTGCGTTTCTGTTATAAAATTTTGCAAATAAGTAATTTCTCTTCATAAATTTTGACCAAAAATTATACTGCTACATTTCTTTGGTAAAAATAACCCAAATTGGAGTTTATTTGGTGTTGGCGGACAGACAGATGTGACGGGGACATACAGATGTTTTGTGTATGGTGACTGATGTGACGGGGACTGTGACAGATGTTTGGGGACTGTGACAGATGTTTTGGGGACATACAGATGTTTTGTGTATGGTGAAAGATGTTTTGGGGACATACAGATGTTTTGGGGGCTGTTTTATGGGGACACTTATGTGTATGGGGACAGGGGTATCAGTGTGCTTGGTGCACTGTGTGGGGGCGATCTGTGACAGTTTCTGCATGAAATCCTCATAATGCAGAAAGCTGTCACAGAGCTGCAGCTCCCCCCCCCCGCACTGAGCTCTCACTGAGCTTGGCGGGGGGAGAACTGTCAGAGACGTTCGTCTCTGCTTACAATGTGACGGCTGTGATTGGACACAGCCGTCACATGATCGGGAGGGCCAGTCACTGCGCCCGTATCCCGATCTCTGCTCAGCTGGATCCTGTGATCATAATGATCACAGGATCCAGCAGCAGCGCGGCGCGTGCCCGCGCTGCGAGTACCTGTTCTGCAGGAGGTAAATACACGTCCTGTCAGAACGGGGAAGCTCCCACCCGGCCGTATATGTGCAGTGGCCGGGTGGGAGGTGGTTAAAGATTAGGTACAAGGGTCTGGCAATAACTTGGCTAAGTTCCTTAAGGACCCTCGGGTGTACGCCATCTGGTCCCGGTGACTTATTAGTGTTCAGTTTTTCAAGCCTAATCCTGATTTTATCCTCAGTTAGCCATGGAGGTGCTTCTTGTGATGTGCCGTGAGGACCAGCATTGTAGTTCTGAATAATTGAGCCCCCTGTTTCCTTTCTAAATACTGAGGAGACAAATGAGTTTAACACCTTTGCCATCCTTTGCAACCAGATTAACTTCATCATTCTTTATGAGGCCAATATGATCTGACCTCCCTTATTATGCTTACAGTCATAGAGCAGGGACATTATTAATGTACAAGCTGAAAGGCTAAAGAGAGAAAACTAAGATACCTTTCTTATATCACCCATCTACTAATGTGAAACTATTCCACCCCAAGCCATAGCCAATGCTTTTAGTGACTATTACAGTTCATTGCATAATTTAACCACTTACCCACCGGAGCCCTTATTTACATTTGTTGTTTACAAGTTAAAAACAATTTTTTTTTTTGCTAGAAAATTACTTAGAATCCCTAAACATTATATATATATTTTTTCAAACACCCTATTGAATAAAATGGCGATTGTTGCAATACTTTTTGTCACACAGTATTTGCGCAGCAGTCTTTCAAGCTTGATTTTTTTTTGGAAAAATTTTACTTTTTTGAGTTAAAAAATAAGACAACAGTAAAGGTAGCCCAATTTTTTTGTATATTGTAAAAGGATGTTACGCCGAGTAAATAGATACCATACATGTTATGGTTGAAAATTGCACACACTTACCTCAAATGTATGGTTTGAACACCATTTTCATATGGGGGCATGACTTACGTATGCGTTTTCTTTACTACGTGAGCTCGCGGGGACGGTGGCGCTTTAAAAATTTCATTTTATTTTTTTATTTTATTTTTTTATCACTGTTCCTTTAAAAAAAAAATACTGATCACGTTTATTGCTATCACAAGGAATGTAAACATACCTTGTGATAGTAATATATGGTAACAGGAACTCTTTATGGAGGGATGGGGGGGTCTAAAAACCCAATCCCAAACGATATAGTAGGTCTTGCTTGTAAGACAAACGGCCACGGGAATTTCACCACCCATCCGTAGTATTGGTGGGTTTGGGGTAAAGTTACCAGGTGATTCCAAAATGATAAATGCCGAGGGGGATGAAAGAGACTCAAGATAGTGTAAAACCTCGAGGCATGAGGTGTATTTATTCAGTTAAAAATCCTCAAATCCGTAATAAGATAAAAGGTAAAAGGTAAAAAGATAATAACAAGAATGCAGCACTCCAAAGTATCAGGCTCCCAACGCGTTTTGTAAAAGTTAACATAAAAGTTTGCCTCATCACTGAACAAAATCTTCTCCGTAAACTGAGGGTCCTGTTCCAATTTTTGTTTTGCCCATTCTGCAAATTCAGTGCGCCGATCTGGGTGTTGCTATCAGTGTGTGAAGAGTGGGAGAAGAGGGTTGCATTGACAATCCAACACAATGGGCAGCACATTGAACACATTTTATAAGTCAGAAACTTGTAAATAACTCATGAAAGAATAAAGTTTATGTTAAAACCAAGCACACCATTGTTTTTCTTGTGACATTCCCAATAAGATTGATGTGTCACATGACCCTCTTCCTATTGAAAAAACAAAAGTTGGATTCAAAATGGCCGACTTCAAAATGGCCGCCATGGTCACCACCCATCTTGAAAAGTTTCCCCCCTCACATATACTAATGTGCCACAAACAGGAAGTTAATATCACCAACCATTCCCGTTTTATTAAGGTGTATCCATATAAATGGCCCACCCTGTACAATGCACTAAACAACAAGGATACATTTTTTTTAATCCGCTCCTATCAGAGCATGGGAACATGAATTAGGGTCAGTATACTCGGATGAGCAGTGACAAGCTGCACTTATTTCCACCTACTCCGCTACAAAAAGTATAAACACGTGGGAACAAACTTATAAGATTCTATTACGCTGATATCTGACTCCCCATTGGATATCTAAATTTTCACCACAGTCATCACCTTTATGTTGCAGAAAGTGTGGAGCAGTAGGCACTCTCTACCACATACGGTAGTCCTACCCAGAAGTATTGTCTCTTTGGTTAGCAGTATTCCGTATAATTAATAAGATCTATGGGCTTACGTTCTCCAATGTCCACTTTGATTGTCCACTTACGGTATGATTGCTATGTATAATGACTGTGTACACATTTCTGTTATAGTTATGTTTATGTGTTATGTTTGATTACGCCTTTATTACAAGTTATTTAGGATCTCACATGATTGTGTACCACTTTATTATTATCTGAATTCAACTATGTACATGTGATCATTAATCGGCGTACTGTTTATATTTTTGTTCTCTTGACACTTTTATAATCTCAATAAAAATCTATTGCAATAAAAAATATTCAAAGAGACTACACTTTCCCTTTATAGCTGAACTCCAGGCAAACAGCGGAATACAGCTGAATGAATAAAATGCCTATACCAAAAGGATTTGTATTAATGCACACACAGTACTGACATTTAAACATCTCTGCCATGCAGCACAGTCCTGCCTGGCAGGAATAGGACCTGGACTGTAATTTCCCTTTCATTTATGGGTTTCCTCTTCCCTCCTCTGACTTGACAGTAAAAGAAGTGGAAGCACACAGAACAACTCCCTGTTACTCTGCTCTCTTCTGCTATCAGCAGGAACGGCCCATCAATTAAGGGCGCATGGGCGCTGTCTCCTCTATCCCTGCCAGCCCCTTATGCTAATGGATAGATTCATGCACAGCATGAATCTATCCATTGTCCGTCGCCACCAACCCCTATTCATGCGGCCGCATGAATTACAGAAACGTAAGTGTTTTTTGAAGCACCTGATTAGAGCCATAGGCTCTAATAGGCTTCAAAATAGAGTGGCTCGTGGAGCAGAGCATGGCACCGTGAACCCACTGACATATGTTAGAAAAGCAAATGAACATTTGCTTTTCTAACACTGAATTGCCTCTAAGTCAATCGACAAGTTCCTGTATGTTACCGATTTCCCGATTGGCTGAATGGTCAGGCGATCCTATTGGACACCGCTCGCTGCCCACCCGGCCTGCTTCCTAGATGGGGTAAGTGTGGAAATTTGATGTCCCGTCTACCCTGGGTGGATCTGCTGGGAGAATCTTCTGTCAGTGCCGTGAGCCCTGTGGCGGGGGTGGGGGGGCTGTATAACCACTTCACCCCAGAAGGATTTCCCACTGTAAGACCAGAGCACTTTTTTCAATTTGGCACTGAGCTGCTTTAACTGATAATTTCGTGGTCATGCAATGCTGTACCCAAACAAAATTTGCGTCCTTTTTTTCCCCACAAATAGAGATTTCTTTTGGCGGTATTTGTTCACCTCTGCGCTTTTTATTATTATTTTTTTTAACGAAAAAAGAACGAAAATTTTGAAAAAAAATGATATTTTCTACTTTTTGTTATTAGAGAAATACAATAAACTAAATTTTAGTCGTATATTTTTGCCAAAATGCATTCAGCCACATGTCTCGAGTAAAAAAAAAAACAAAATTAGCATATATTTATTGGTTTACGCAGCTTTTATTTTATGACTGCCCATCTTATTTCTTGAGGTGCTATAATGCAAGGGCAGTACAACCCCTCCCCCCCAAATGACCCCATTTTGGAAAGTAGAGACCCCAAAAACCAATCACTGCCTTCAGGATTTCTAAGGGCAAACATTTATGTCTTCACCCCACACTACCTATCACAGTTGTGGAGGCCATGAAATGCCCAGATAGCAAAAAAAAAAATTACCCCATTTTGGAAAGTAGACACCACAAGCTATTTGCTGAGAGGCATGTTGAGTCCATGGAATATTTTATTTTGTTGTTGCAAGTGATTGAAATATAACAAAAAAAAATACACAAAGTTGTCCCTGAAATGATATATTGCTCACACATGGCATGGGTATATGTGGAATTATACCCCAAAATACATTCTGCTGCTTCTTCTGAGTATGGGGATACCCCATGTGTGAGACTTTGTGCGAGCCTATCCATGTATGGGACAATATTTTGGAAAGTAGACACCCCAAGCTATTTGCTGAGAGGCATGTTGAGTCCATGGAATATTTTATATTATGCCACAAGTTTCAGGGAAATGACAATTTTTTTTTTTTAACAAAGTTGTCACTTAATGATATGTTGCTCGAACATGCCATGGGTATATGTGAAATTACACTCCAAAATACATTCTGCTGCTTCTTTTGAATACAGAGATACCATATATGTGAGACTTTTTGGCAGTCTAGCCGCGTACGGGTCCCCGAAACCAATCACCACCTTTACATAAAATGGTGATTTTACTCCTCACTACCTATTACAGTATTGGAGGCCATGGAATGCCCAGATAGCACAACCCCCCCCCCCCCCACAAATGACCCCATTTTGGAAAGTAGACACTCCAAGCTATGTCCTGAGAGGCACGTTGAGTATTTTGCAGGTCTCGCTTTTTGTCACAAAGTTTTGAAATTTGAAAAAAGAAAAAAATATATACATTTTCTGTTTATTTCTTCATTTTCCAAAACAAATGAGAGCTGCAAAATACACACCATGCCTCTTAGCAAATACCTTGGGGTGTCTACATTCCAAAATGGGGTCATTTGGGGGGCTTTTGTGGTACCTTGACATTTCAGGGCCTCCAAAACCGTGATGGGTACTGAGGAGTATAATCACCATTTTATGCCCTTAGAAAGCCTGAAGGCAATGATTGGTTTGTGGGGTTCTGTACGCGACTGGGCTCCAAAAAGTCTCACACATGGGGTATCCTGGTACTCAGGAGAAGAAGCAGAATGTATTTCGGGGTGCAATTTCACATATACCCATGGCATGTGTGAGCAATATATAATTTCAGGGACAACTTTGTGAAAAAAAGTAATTTCCCAGAAATTTGTGGCAAAATATAAAATATTCCATGAACTCAACATGCCTCTCAGCAAATAGCTTGGGGTGTCTACTTTCCAAAATGGGGTCATTTGGGGGGGGGTATTGCTATCTAGGCATTTCATGGCCTCCGTAACTGTGATAGGTAGTGTGGGGTGAATGCATAAATTTTCGCCCTTAGAAATGCTGAAGGCGGTGATTGGTCTTTGGGGTCCCGTATGTGGATGGACTCACAAAAAGTCCCACACATGGGGTATCCCCATACTCAGGAGAAGCAACAGAATGTATTTTTGGGTGTAATTCCACATATACCCATGGAATGTTTGAGCAATATATCATTCAGTGACAACTTTGTGTAATTTTTTTGTCATTTTTCAATCATTTGCGACATAAAATAAAATATTCCAGGGAATCAACATGCTTCTCAGCAAATAGTTTGGGGTGTCTACTTTCCAAAATGGGGTCATTTGGGGGGGGGGGTTTGAACTGCCCTGGCATTTTATGCCCAACATTAGCAGCCTATGCCACACATAATCCACCAAGTACTTTCTGACACTTTTTGTTCACATGAAAAAATATTTTTTTTTGCTAGACAATTACTTTGAACCCCAAACATTATATATTTTTTAAAACAGAGGCCCTACAGATTAAAATGGTGGGTGTTGCAATTTTTTTTCACAAAGTATTTGCGCAGCGATTTTTCAAACACAATATTTGTGGGAAAAAACACTTTTTTGGATTATAATGCACAAAAACACACTATATTGACCAAATATTTGGTGAAATATAAAAGATGATCTCATGCCGAGTGCATAGACACCAAACATGACATGCTTTAAAAATAATACATACCCGTACAGCGGCGACAAACTGTATACATCTTTAAAAGCCTTTCCAGGTTACCACTTTAGATCTGCAGAGGAGGTCTACCACTAGAATTACTGTCCTTAATCTGACGTTTGTGGTGATACCTCACATGAATGGTGCAATTGCTGTTTACATACTACAGGAGACTGATGCTTGCGTTCACCTTTGCGCACATGCACGGAGGGGGGGCAGGGGTGCATTTTTATTTTTAATTATTCATTTTGCTTTTTATTTTATATTTACACTGTTCCTTTCACCTTTTTTTTTTCTGTTATTTTTATTGTTATCACTGGAAATGTAAATATCCTCTATGATAAAAATAGGTAGTGTTGCATATTTTTTTTTTTTCCATTTGGGGTCTATTAGACTCTAGACCTCTCCTTAGGCCTTAAAGCATCTGACCACACCAAACTCGGTGTGATAAAATGCTTCCCCAATTTCCCAATTTTATCCAGCGAAACCGAGGTCATGAAATGTTTATAGCCTCCGGTATCTTAGGCCATAGAGATGATTGGAGCCATTCTAGTCTTCAATCAGCTCTATGGGTCAGCGGTTGGAACCACCAGCTGCATTCTTGGGTTCCCCGGTGGAACATGAGAGCCCAAAAAAAACATGTAAGACGACCGGAGGGGGGGGGGGAGTTCCCTCCCACTGCTTATAAAAGCAGTCTAGCAGCTAATCAGCCACTAGGATTACTTTTACATGAAAGCCGACCGCCGGTTGAAAAGAACGATACCTAGATGATACCTATACCTGCAGGCATCATTCCAGTATAACCACTATTATACCACTATATAAGACCAGCAACATACTAATGTGTCGCTTGTCCTAGTTGGGCATATGTTGTAATGTTCTTGTTTTACATGCAGCCTGTGGGTTAAATGAAAAAAAAGAATCAATCGGTGGGTATGCCCACCATTAGAAAACCTCCCATCATCCACCCACCTCTAATGGTGGGCATAGCCCCTTTGTAAAAATATATACCGGAGCATAGGGGCAATCCGCCCCAATTTCCTCCCCTGCTCCTATGCTCAGGTATATGTGCCCTTTTTTTAACTGTGGTGGTGAAATCACCTCCAACAGCACTGGAATCGCTGCCTTATATATGGTGGGAGAAAACATTGCTGCTGCAACTGGCGTCCCTGAAAACTAAATAAAGATTAATAAAACACAGTAACATATAAAAAATAAAATTCCTGCTAAGAAGAAAAAATAATTAAACGTTTCATGAAAACATTATAAAAACATGAAATACCTGCAAAGAAAAACATGATAATAAACAGCAACAAAACATTACACGTATGCATAAAAAACAATAGAGAGAGCAATAGAAATAGAATAGAGAGAAAATACAGATCGAAAAACAATAAACGTACAACTGTTTTTGGCTTTTATTTTATATTTTTTTTGGTTTTTATAACTTTTTTTTTTTTGTTTTTTTGGTACGCTTTTTTTTTATAACAGTAAAGGTTAGGGTCTCAAAAAATGCGGTGACATCTTTGGAGACCCTGTGAATGTGTGCCCTATTCCTGTGTAGTGCTGTTCCTTACGCTAATAATTAACTAGTGTATGCTATCGCTCGAAACAGTCACTGATGCAGAGACCAGGTTGGTCAAAACAGGTGGGGCAATAATAACGGGTGTCACGCCTGTATCCACGTTGTAGGCAGACACAACATCTTTTTTGGGAGGCTCGGAAGGTAGGGGTACCAGGGATGGCATTTGGATTGAGAACATGGGGTGCAGTACCATCTGTATACAGAAGAGCTCTGATGATCTCTTCCTGGAATTGAAGGAGAGGTCCAGTCCGTCCTGATGCTTTGTATAGCACATAAGCATTCAGCATCCATCCCTCCCATATTTTGGTTATATTTGTGGACACAGAGGGGTTTCTCCACAACACCAGTCGCCGCTGTAATTTTGACAGCCCTGTCTGCGTGAATGGAGGAAAGAACGAAAACATTCTTTGTATCCCTCCACTTCACCGCAAGCAAATGACTACATCTCAAGCAGGCTCTCTCCCCCTGACTAAGTCGGGATTCTACCAGCTGTTGGGGGAAGCCCCGCCAATTAGATTGCATGGTGCCACATGCATCAATTTGGTGATCAAACAAGTGACTAAAGTGGCACACTTGTGTAGTAATTGTCCACGTACAAATGGTACGCCTTTGCGGATAAGTGTGACACCAAGCTCCACACAATTTTGCCAGCACTCCCATGTAGTCTGGGCATCCTTCTGGCTCCACCTGACTATCTTTGCCCTCATAAACCATAAAACTACATGTATAGCCTATGGCCCTATCACAGAGCTTATACATCTTGACCCCGTATCTGGCAAACTTACTGGGGACGTACTGTTTGAAAGCAAGACGGCCAGTAAATTTAATCAGGGACTCGTCCATGCACACAATTTGGTTGGGAATAAAAAGTGCTGTGAGCTGCTGATTGAAGTGGTTTATGAGGGGCCGAATGTTGTAGAGCCGGTCATATTCAGGGTCCCCCATGGGCAACAGAGTTCATTGTCGTTGAAATGCATGAACCGCAGGATCTGCTCGTATCGTGTCCTGGCCATGCAAGCAGAGAAGACATACAAACGATGAATTGAGTCAGTGGACCAATATAACCGCAATTCAGGTTCTTTATGTATGCCCATGTTGAGGGTAAGGCCCAGAAAGGTCTTAAATTCAGAAACCGTAATTGGTTTCCAATCTCTGCCAAGTGACAAATGGGGATTAGCGGCAATGTATTGACCAGCATATAAATTGCTTTGGTCCACAATAGATCTATAGAGATCTTCGGTGAAAAACAGTGAACAAAAATCAATGGCCCTAAAGTCAACTGTATTTACTGGTTGGCTAGTGAATGGGGGAAGTACGGGCGCTGCATCAGTGGTGGGTTGCCAATCAGGGTTTGCAAGAGCATCAGAAAGGGCACTATGGGCTCTGCGGGCCTGTCTTTGTCTTCTTCGTGGCTGCGGGACACTACTTGTGCTAGCCACACCAGCTTAAACTGCACTTATGGGACTCGCCACATCACCAAGTGTTACTGCAGTGCTGGTTGTATGACCAGGATGTACTAGGCCACTGGTGCTTGCCAGGTCACCAGAAGGAGTAGCGGCGCTAGTACTGGCTCTCTGCTCCATACGAGAGCCCTGCGGTTCATGCACCTCAGCGACAGCAGAAGGAGATCTAGTACGCCTGACCTTAGCAGGGACCACTCCGTCATCAGAGCTATCTGTCATGGAGATGCTGTTGTCTACGGGATCGTATGATGAGCCTGAATCTGAGGCTTCCCCATGACTCTCATCTGTCATGCTCAACAACGCGTAGGCCTCTTCACTAGTGTACCTATCAAGGTATCAACCAAGGGGTTAAAAACTTTATTAGGGGGGTATTTACACTTACCTAAGCCTACTACTACCTATCCTAACACTGATTAGTGCCACAAGGGTCACAAGTACAGTGATCAGTGAACAATCTGATCGCTGCACTCAGTGACACAGTGACAGGGGGTGACAGGAGTGAAGGGGTTAACTGGGGGGGCAATCAGGGGGCGATCAAAGGGTTAAAAGCATGCCTATGTGTACTGGTGTCAGTGTAGTGTTGTGCAACTCATGTTTTAGATGTCTCTCTCTCCTCTCTGCAACGGAAAAGGATGCAGAGAGGGGAGATGACATCACTTCCCCTGTCTGTGTCTACATTCCACAGACATTCACTAGGACTAGAGTTGAGCGAACTTCTAGAAGTCCGGGTTCTGCTGGTTCGGCAGAACTTCGGGACAAAGTCCGGGTTCGGGTCCGGACAGAACCCGAACTTTGTCCCGGACCCCGAACCCCATTGAAATCAATGGAGACCCAGACTTTTAGGTACAAAAAGTCCTGTAAAATAGTCCTGGAAGGTCCTAGAGGTCTGCAAAAGGAAGGAAATGTGGGTAAGGGTGGTACAAGTGACCTACAAAGAAATGGGGACAGGGAAATAACTTTAAATATTTTTAAAAAAATAAAAACATAAAAAATGCAAAAATGGAGATCATCTTCAAAATGGGTCTGAAAAG
>BLSH010549403.1:37657-65623 GCA_018402905.1 Glandirana rugosa
CCATCCTCATATGTCGTAGTGTCTATTCTCATATATGTCGTAGTCGTCCATCCTCATATGTCATAGTGTCTATCCCCATATGGCTCCGTAGTCGTCTATCCCACATATGTCGTAGTGGTCCATCCCCATATGTCGTAGTCGTCTATCTAATAGGACAAGGGTTGGCGTATAAACGACGCCCACACCGAGATAAGGCGATTAGCGGTATATATTCACCGTTAGCGCCCGTACCGATCCAGGCTAAGCGGTGTCCTGGTAAGTTAGGTGTCCTTATCTGGTTACTAAAAAACAGATAAGGACAACACCGGACCCGAACCCGGACTTTTTTTGAAAAGTCCGGGTCCGGGTCCCGGACACCCCAAAGTTCGGTACGGACCCGAACTTTACAGTCCGGGTTCGCTCAACTCTAACTAGGACTGATCAACAGGAATAGACAAAAAATCATTGGTCTATTCCTGTGGATTGAATGGTCCTGTGGCGAATCGGACCTAGCCATGCCCGCGATTGCCACTTATATATGGCGATTAGCGGAATAGAGCCACACCCGCAGCAAATATGCGGTTGGGAACAGGATAATCTATCTGCTGATGCTGTATACCCCTACCTGGTGATGCTGTATACACCCTATCTGCTGATGCCTCGGTATACCCCTATCTGTGATACTGTATACTCCTACCTGCTGATGCTGTATATACTCTTATCTGTGATGCTGTATACTCCTACCAGCTGATGCTGTATATACCTCTATCTGTGATGCTGTATACTCCTATTTGGGGATGCTGTATACTCCTATCCGGTGATTCTGTATACTCCTATCTGGTGATGCTGTATACTCCTATATGAGGATGCTGTATATACTCCTATCTGGTGATGCTGTATACTCCTATCTGGTGATGCTGTATACTCCAATATGGTGATGCTGTATACCCCTATCTGGTGATGCTTTATACTCCTATCTAATGATGATGCATACTCCTATCTGGTGATGCAGTATACCCCTATCTGGTGATGCTATTATACACCTATATGAGGATGCTGTATATACTCCTATCTGGTGATGCTGTATACTCCTATCTGGTGATGCTGTATACTCCAATATGGTGATCCTGTATACCCCTATCTGGTGATGCTGGGCTGTATACTCCTGACATAATGGGTGGAATCTATAAGGAGTGGGGCTTATAAGAAGTGGGAGGGGTCAAAAAGGAAGGGCAGGGTCTGGCGCCCCCCCATCCTAAAATTTCAACAGCCGCCACTGTCCAGTATGTTCATTTTATTTGCTGTTATACAGAAACAGGACTTCATTATTGATAATCAATACAGGCTTTTGAATATTTAGATATGTGTTGGTTTCATAACTTTAAGATGGGTTAAGCTTCATCAAACTAAATTTAAAATTATATCCACCATGTGCAAGCTGGTGTTGGAGTTGACCTGGTGGATGGCATCATAATACACCATTGTGTGGCCTGTTGATTAGCCACTTAGGTCCAAGAACTATCGCATGGGGGGGGTCACATGCTCAACCAAACCCAAAAGCCCAACTCCATTACAGCAACAGAATGAGGATTCCAAGAGAGCAAAAGAGACGAGTCTGGTGGCTTGGGAGGTTAGCTACCAGTTGATACTGTCACTTTATCCTGAATGAACACAATGAGACTATCTCCTTAAGGCCAGTTTAAGATCCATTTTATTATTCTTCTTGCTTAATGTGGTTGCAAAGGCTGAAGTTTTTTAACCTTCATGCATTCTATGCAAGAAGGTAAAAACCTTCTGTGTGTTGCTACCTCCCCAGCCCCCCTAATACTCACCTGTGCCCCCTCTTGATCCAGCAATGTGCACGAGAACCTCAGGGGTCCCGGGACTACCTCTCCTCATTGGCTGAGACAGCTGTCAGTCACAGCCAGTGAGCCAATGAGGAGAGAACAGGGAACAGGGCAGAACCACATCTCTATGGGTCTTATGGAAGCATAGAGCATGCACCAATGCCCCAATAGCAAGCAGTTTGATATTGGGGGCGCTGGTCATGGTGGAGAAGGGCTGGTGGAGGACCCAAGAAAAAGAGGAAATGCAAAACCATTACACCGAGCAGGTAAATCTGACATGTTTGTTATTTATTATTTATTTTTTAAAGAGCAAACCTTTAATAAAGAGCCAAACCTTTAATATTGCTCTAAATCTAGACACCAAGAAGAGCTATATGCAGATATCTATAGGCTGGGAAAATAATTGAACCATCTGAAAAAGTCAGTTAGTAAGTGTTAATATTTTATATGCTTTAGAAAACATTGCTGATATTAATAAATCATAAGATTTAAATTACAATTCACTTTCATTTCATGCCATGCATAATAGTATGTAGAAAATAAATTGTCTTAAGTTAATACAGCTGAAAAGATAAATTACTTTCTTAGTACGTGTCACAGTTATTGCCTTTAACATATAACAATCTTAATTCTTGCTGTGGGTTATGACGTTAGTCAAGATGTACTAAGCTGAACTGGCATGAAAGGAAATATATATTTTTTCTTTATTAAAGGGAAACTATTATTCAAACAGTGAAAATATGTAAAATTTAGGAAATGTATAGTACAAATGTTGGTTTACTATAACTACACTTGGTTTTTATTAAAGTGATTGTAAAGATTTTTTTTTTTTAATAACAAACATGTCATACTTACCTGCTCTGTGTAAGGAATTTGCACAGAGCGGCCCAATCCTCTTTTCTGGCGCCCCCCCCAGCGCTCCTGGCTCCTCCCCTTCATCAGGTGCCCCCATGGAGAGCCGCTTAACATGGGGGCACCTGTGCGGGCATGCTTCCGAGTCCTACTGCTGTGTCCATTGACACTGACAGCAGGACTCGGCCCCGCCCCGGCTCCCTTGTCACTAGATTTGATTGACAGCAGCGGGGGCCAAGGGCTCCTGCTGTTATCAATCTATCCAATAAAGGACCCGAGACAGCGGCTGGAGCTGCTGGTCTTTTCCTTGATGCTGGAACGATCGGGTTCAAGTAAGAAAAAGGGGCTCTGGGGGGCAGCTGCAGCACAGAACTTAATACATAGAATGCATTAAGGTGAAAAACCTTGAGACTTTACAAATCCTTTAACATTCTGTAATGTATATTCTGTTGATTCCCTCCAGTTTTGAAATCCTGCTCTCAAAGAAGTACAAACATTTTTTTAGTTTCCCTAGGTTCCCACTTTCGTGTTTTGTGCGGGCTGCGTTTGTGCTGGCATGGAAGCCTATTTAAATGAATGGGCTGCTGTGCCTGCGTTTCCCCAAAAAAAGGTGCATGCACCTTTTCAAATATGTGGCTGCAGGGAAATCGCATAGTCTTTTTGACCATGCGATTTCCCCGCGGTTCCCGCACCCACAAATGCACTGTGTGCTGAGATTTGTGGGGGTGCCATTCAGAATGAGCAGCGTGATTTGGCTCTGGGTGGTTGAGGGTGAAAAGATGCGCTTCCTGCACCCGCAGTCACGCGCATAGGTGTGAACCAAGCCTTAAAGAATAATAATACTTTAAGACAAAGTAAACTTATTCACCCTGCCTAGCCTCCCTATCTTAACTACCCTACACCCTCCCCACTACTTCCACAGCTACTTACTTACCCAAATATCCCAGCTGCAACCTGCATAAGGATGTAATTATACATTTTATTTTATTTGCATTTATATTGTCCTAGAAGATTGCAACACTCATCTGGTAGATTACAACCTTTTCCTCTATATATATACATATATATATATAGTTTGTTTTTATATTTGATTCAATTCAATTTTTTTTTTGCCACTTGTATATTACTAAATGTTATAATAATAACTGACAAGTTACTGTTCACATGCCATTCATAACAACTGTGACCACACGCCCTCACTGATAACATTGCCACAGGCACCACCGCTGCTCCTCAGTGTGCCCTGTCTGTTTCTGATCTCACTGTGTGCCCACAATCAGTTCCCCTTCAAAACCTACTATCTCCTGTTAGCCCAGTAGCAGTAGAGAAGGAGACTGAGAACTGAGAATTTTTCTTCCTCCTCAAGAAGGCACATGCACAGTCATGAATATGAACATCTAAATGATTCAGAAAAGGATTGGGAGAATGTGCTGTGGTCAGATGAGACCAAAATTGAGCTTTTTGGCATAAACTCGACTCGCCATGTTTGGAGTAGTAAAATGCAGACCCTAAGAACACCATCCCTACAGACAAGCATGGAGATAGAAACATGATGCTTTGGGGCTGTTTCTCTGCTAAAGGTACAGGCCAACTTTGCTGCATTGAGGGATCAATGGACGGTACAATGCATTGTAAAATCTTGGATGAGAACCTTCTTCCCTCAGCCAGAACACTGAAGATGGGTTGTGGATGGGTCTTCCAGCATGAAAATGACCCAAAATGTACTGCCAAGGCAACAAAGAAGTGGCTCAAGAAAAGGCACATTCAGGTGATGGAGTGGCCTAGTCAGTCTCCAGACCTTAATATTATAGAAAATTTATGGAGGGAGCCAGTGGAGGCTGGTGAAGTTTTAGGATGGGGGGGCGCCAGAACCCATCCTTCCTTTTTGACCCCTCCCACTTTTCATAAGCCTCACCCCTTATTGAATCCACCCACTCCATCCCTTGTATTCCAATTGCTTCCACCCATAGTGTCAGGAGTATAAAGCTCAGCATCACAGGACAGAGTACACAGCCCCAGAATCACAGGACAGTGTATACAGCTCAGCATTACAGTACAGAGTATAAAGCTCAGCCTCACAGATCAGGGTATATAGCTCAGCCTCACAGATCAGGGTATATAGCTCAGCCTCACAGATCAGAGTATATAGCTCAGCATTACAGATAGGGATGAAGCCATGCCCCCGTAGGGGTTGCTGGAAGTAGTGGTTCACCTGTCACACTGCCCTTAATCAGACATGTACTTACATCCGGAGTCAGGAAGAACGGGCCAGTACTTGTGTTTTTGTTGTTTTTATTAGGGTATTCAACTTGGATGGGTATAGGGTAATTATGGGATGCCCAGTAGATCAAACAGTTCTTGAATGGGACCATCTATATACACTCCAGTATACACACTTCTTTTCCTCCTCCAGCACAACACTTGCGCTCAGTTAACTGCTCTTCCTCTTGCACAATACTTGCTCCGGCCTACCTAGCACATTGTGAGGCCTGCTTTTAATTCATCCCAGCCTCAGTGAACCGCTCATTACAGACAGTGACTGAAGGCCCCTTTAGTGTAGCAAAAATGGAAAAAGTGCTAGTTAGCCAACATGGTCTACTGCTCCCAGTCCATCACTCTTTCAGTCCTGCCAGCCCTACTGGCTGCAACGACCCAACTTCACTGCCCAGGCACACCACAGCCCCAAATGGCTCTTGCACCCTTCTCAGACTGTCTCTCACCCCAATTTGCTCCGGTATGCCTCTCCCAGCCTCCAGGGTGTGTGTCACTTACCAACATCTGACGAGAACCTGTTGTTCCTTTCCTGCAGACCTTCCCGGCAGTACTCTCTCCCGCTGTCTTCTACTTGCTCTCTCTCTCCTTTGTGCCTCTGTTTCAGGATCTCTCCTTTTCTCCTGGATGCACCCGGCCCCAGGCCGAGACCACCCCCCTAGACTGGGGGCTCCCTCAAGGCCTCGACAGCCTCAGTACTCCATCTCTTCCACCCATACAATTCCCTCCTGGCTGGGCTGACCCCAGGCATTTGAGAAGGCCTCCCCCCTGCCAATCCAGGTTGGGGATTGGTCAGGGCTTTCCAAAAACCCAGGCAGTTCCCCCCCTCTTCCAGACCCTTTCTTCTAGAACCCTCTAGAAGCAAAGAGGTGTCACCACCTGTGGGTCACCAACCACTCCCTGAGCCACTCCCAGCCCAGAATCAAAACAATCAGGATGTCAGGTCTGACTAAATTTACCTCACCTACCAAAAAATCTATCACCTAGCACCTACCTAGAGGTAGAGGGCACTACAGGTATATAGCTCAGCCTTACAGATCAGGGTGTATAGCCCAGCATTACAGATCAGGGTATATAGCTCAGGCTCACAGATCAGGGTATATTGCCCAGTATTACAGATAGGGTATATATCTCAGCATTACAGATAGGGTATATAGCTCAGCATTACAGATAGGGTATATTGCCCAGCATTATAGATAGGGTGTATAGCTCAGCATTACAGATAGGGTATATAGCCCAGCATTACAGACAGGGTATATAGCCTAGAATTACAGACAAGGGTACACAGCTCAGCAGGGGCTTGCGGCACTGACAGCACTGCCCAACCCCCCCCCCCCAGTGCAGGGCTCACAGCACTCTGAAGCCACACCCTCCCACGGAAGGTCAGCCACTTACTGTGCTGTGGTGTCCTCTCCTCTTGTCCCTGTCTCCTCCACAGTGCGGGCAGCAGCAGCGGCGGAGATGTCCGCTTCTCATGCTTCCTCCACTCTGTGTCTCTTCTTCCACCAAAGCACTAGGCATCCAATAGGATAGCCTGGTGCTTTTACCAATCGGGAAACAGGTCTCATGACCTATCTCTTGATTGGCAGGGAGGAACTTTAGTGTGAAAATAGCAAACATTAATTTGCTATGGCCAAACAATTGGTTTGGATCAAGGAGCCCAGAGACCACCCTTTTTTGAAGCCTATTAGAGCCTCCGGCTCTAATTAGGTGCTTAAAAGAAAAACCCCAGCCCACCCCATAGGAATCCATGCAACTGCATCCTGAAAGAGGCCAGGTACATAGGTAGGGGGGTGGTGGCAGGGACGGAGGGCGCCCGTATGCCCTCAATGCATGGGCCACCACTGGAGGGAGCTGAAACTTTGAGTTTCCAAAAGACAGCCAAGAAACCTTAAGGATTTAGAGAGGATCTGTAAAGAAGAGTCGACCAAAATCCCTCCTGAGATATGTGCAAACCTGGTCACCAAGTACAAGTAACATCTTGTCTCTGTGCTTGCCAACAAGGGTTTCTCCACCAAGTACTAAATCATATTTTGCTTCAGGATCAAATACTTATTTTACTTACTGAACTGCAACTTAATTTATAGCATTTGTTTTATGCAATTTTTTTGACTTTTTGGTTGATATTCTGTCTCTATCATTTAAAATATACCTATGATAAAAATTATAGACCTTTCATTTCTTTGTAAGTGGGCAAACTTACAAAATCTGCAGTGGATCAAATAATTATTTTCCCCACTGTATACGTGATCCTGCACAACGTGGCCACCCTGTAGCAGTAAATGTGCTATGGGGTGGACGACAAGTGGTTAAGAACCTTCTTATGAAATTCACTTTCAACCCTGGGTCTAGCAATGCATGCATGTAGCTCATATAGCATGGGATGTATGTAACACAGATAGAGTGATCCTATCAACAAATCAGTCATTGTACAAATGAGATGCAATGAGGTCTTGCCCCTCATGGGAGGATTTGCCTGTGGAATTTGGAAGCTTAGCTGGTAATAGACCTATAGACTATTATTATTTTTTTTGCTCTTGTTCCTCACCTTTACCTGTTGCCTTTTTCTGCTCTCTTCCTATTTCTGTTTCCTGTTTGTTTCTCTCCTGCAGACTCTTTGGCTTTTATTGTACTCATCTGACTCCTGGTTTCTGACTGCATTTAGTCTGCCTAGATCCTGATAGCTTCCTACTCCAGTAACTAAACTCACTTTCTTATTACCCTGGGGACCTGTTATAGCCAGAAAAACATCTCTCGAGCAAGACATTAAGTAAAATATAATTTTTATATTGTATGCTATGTAATATTTTCTCTTAGTGTCTTGATGTTAGCATTTCTACTTTCTTTATAATAAATGAGACCCTTGCTTTTTTAAAGTGATTATTTATATAGCTAACCTTATTATTGTACTATCATTGTTAATTTTATCAGCATTTTAGTAGGTTAATGAATTATAGGAATAGACAAATTAATATATATGTAAAATAAATTTGGGGAACCCATAAACACCCCATTTTTATTTAATTTGGCACCCACAGAAGAAGGAGTGTGGAAAGAAGTTCTACACAGAACCCAAACCCTAATATATATTTTTTTGTTGTCTTGAGTTCCTCTAAGCTAAGGAGTCCTCAACTTTACAAGAGCACCCAGAACTGAAAATTTGCACTGGATTGTGAATTTGTAAACCCTGCTGGAGTGATCTTGAAGGTTCTGTGAAACATTTTATCAGTGAGCGCAGGTGCAGATCTGGTGAGATTTTTGTTGGCTAGTATATGTGTATGTGTTAAAGTTCATTGTATTGTTTATGCAAATTGTTTTAGGCCTGTTAGCTGCTCAATTGTGCAAGCTAGACAGGGTTGATCACCCTTGGTTAACTGTTGTATCCTGCAGATTTATAGGATAAAGCAGACATCTTTGAGGAGAAAGTGGGAGAAATATAGATTATAATTTTATATTTTTTTGTTACCACGGAAAAGTGAAATAGCTTTTTGCTCTAATAGAGGATCCCTCTCAGCCTAAGATCTTTAAGAGTGTATTTTTTCCTTGTAGAACTACAAGTAGTTTTTATACAGCTTGGTCTGTGTGTCTGTGTGTGTATGGCTTGTATTGTGTATCTGCAACTGTGTGCAAACTGGTCAGACAAGCTTAAGTGGGAAAGTAATTAACATATCAATGGAGACCATTGGAATGATCCTTAAAAAGCATGCTTCTGCTAACTTTAACAGCTCCAGAGAAAATTTACCAATTCAATGATTTATTAAAACAATGTGAAGTTCATAGCGAGAATTTGAAATATAAGTCCCCATCTAAAAAATGCAAAAAAGCAAGGATAGCAAATGTATGCATGCTAGTAAAAATGAAAGAAGTTGCGGAACAAAAAGAATTGCAGTGATATAAAGAACAAACACAATTAACAGAGCAGATAGAAAGCGTGAGTAAAAACATATCAGTGATAGCTGAAAAGGCAGATGCAAATGTTTTGAATCAGATGGGACAATGGATGACTGAGAAATGTGTTTTGGAACAGAAAATGAGTGAATTGTAGGAAACGTGTAAACTAAGGGAAAGTTGTATTGCCTATTTAAATCAAAGAGAAGCTAAGAATGAGCATATTATAACACTGCTTAGGAAGGAGCTACATGAAGCGCAGGTGGCCATAACGGAGTTATCTTACAAACATGCAAAGGCGGAGCAGTCTCAGTTTTCAGTAAAGATAAAGGTTCTAGAACAATTAAGGAAACTGGATGCTCTTGTTGGTGTAAGTGATGTTGCTTTGGCTGGAATCAATGCTCAGGGGAGGGCTGGCAGCCTTAGGCCTGGGGGGCAAGTCCAGTAAAGTGGCCCATTGAACCACCGAATCAGCTAACCATCCATGCCCACCTGGTTTTATAATAGATATTGATGTTATGAAGCAAGACAAATATGATACAATGTGGTGACATCATTTAATGTTAATAGCAACAAAGGAGGTGCAGCCTCATCAGTGCCCATCAATGCAGCCTGATCATCAGTGCCCTGCAGCCTCATCAGTGCCCATCAATGCAGCCTCACCAGTGCCCATCCAATGCAGCCTGCAATGCAGAAAGAGGAGAGCCACCAGATTACAAAGAGCGGGGATCTCCTGCTTACCTGGCGCAGACTCTGTCATACGAAGTCCCACCTCCTGGATCGGCTCCTATAATAGACATCATCCATGGTAGGGCCGGCCCTAGGCGCCCCCCCTCTGCTTGCAGTTAGTTGGCGGCCGGGCCCCTGGCCCCTACTTCCTTCACAAAAAGAAAATATTGTCAGCGGGCAATGGCCGCTGGCCATTTCAATTGTAAGTTGGAGTGGCCTGGGGGGCAATTGCCACCCAGCCCCCTAGCCCAGCCCTCCCCTGTCAATGCTGGTAAGATGGAGGAGGAGTATTTAAACAAAAGTGCTGTAATTGCTCTTGAAATTGATTCAGGAGTTGACATGGAAAACATGCCTCACCTTTTCGAGAAGAGTAGCAATGTGACAGTGGAGACTTCTGATGAGTCTGTTTTTAGTGACTACTCCTCAGACAGTGACAGTGTGAAATCGGTTGATCCCAAACATAGTAATGTTATGCAGCAATGTGAGCCCCCTTCGTCATATGCTCATAGATAGGACTATGCAGGGTGACCAGCTCTCAAGTGCTTTGTCTGTAAAAAGTGGGGTCACATCACTAGATATTGTTTGGCGTCTAATAATAGTAATATGCAAAGAAAATCTCAGTACCCTAAAACTACACGGAGACAGTATGAAGTGTACTCTGCCAGATGGGGTAGCAATCCAAGGCATAGAGGTCATAGTTATCAAACCCATGTCCCCTTTAAAACCCAAATACTGAGACTACAAACTGAAAATAATCAGTTAAAACAGGAAAGACATATGTATATGGATCAGATGAATAGACTCAAAAGGATGGCAGCCTCGTTTTCACACAGGTATAGCACTGGGGGAAACAAATCTTTTGTTAGCAGCCCTTAGTGAGTTGCATTGATGGTAAGGCTTAGATGTGAGTCTTTTGTTTTGGTCTCAATTTTTGGAGTATTATGGAGGATCTTGATGTATTTTTAGTATTTTCAAGGGTAAGCCTCTGTATTTTTATTATTTTTTTTTCTTTGTATTTGTTTTTTTTTTATTTTTTTTTAAATGTTTTCTCTTCTTGTTATTGATTTTATTATTTATTTTTTTCATTCATTTCTTTTTCTTTTTCTTTTTTCATATGTTTTGTTTTGTTCAGATGGGAAAATTCCAAGTTGTTAGGTTTGTTTTTATTTGCATTAATAGTAAAGTAAGTGGTTTACATATAGTGGAATAACATATTCAAGTCTGTTAGTGGTAACGATTAACAAGTAAAACCTCTTGTTACTGAGTCATATAAATCAGTAAAGAACAGCCTTATTGTAAAGAAAAAGAGAAAAGTGTAGAGAAAACAGTGAGTGAAAAAAAGACAGGGGTGAAGAAAAAGGTGAAGAAAAAAGAGTATGATGAAAGAAGAAAAGGGGGAGGGGAACAACCTGCCATAGTAGGGGCTGCTAGTCTAGAAGACACCAGGAAGGCTGTGCCATAAGGCTTGCATAATCGGAAGTATATTTAAAGATGAACCAGCAGGCCCATGTTTTGTCAGTGACCTCTGCCCTCTATATGTATGGGTAAGGTCTTCCATATAGTAAATATGATCGACTGCAGTAAGCCATTGTCGGAGAGTCGGGATAGATGACTGTTTCCAAAATTTAGGTATGAGTGACTTGGTTGCATTCGAAAGGTGAGGAGTTATAGATTTCTTATAATTGCCTGTTGGTTCATCTGTGCAGTGAAACAGTACAGTCCAGGGTCATTTTTTTAAAGATGACCCCTGAATTACCTTAATCCAATGCAAAATGGTAGCCCAGTATGGGCAGATAAGTGGGCAATGCCACCAAATGTGTGCATGAGAAGCTTTTTCCCCGCATCCCCTCCAGCATTTATCCTTAATGTCTTTGAAGACTGTATAAAGAGTGACAGGTGTATAATGTCACCTGGTTAGCAATTTATAATTGACCTCAGCAATTTTGGAAGAGATCGAAGACGTCTGTGATAGTTGTAGAATAGTGAATTTTTGGGAATCTGTGATAGGTTGTTGCAGATCTTTCTCCCAGTTATGTAGGAAAGTTGGCAAGTTGCTGGATGACAGAGCAATGAGAGCTTGGTAAAACAGTGATATTAAGTGCCTTGGAGGTTGTTCTTGCGCTAGAATGCTTTCTACTGAGTTTAGATCTGTTAGCGATCTTAGTGGTTTAGAAAGCATCTTGATAAACATGGATGAAGAGCAGTCTGGGCAACCATGAATGGGCTAATTGGGTCCATTTATGTAAGTCAGAGCCTATGGTATTCAAAAGAGGGATGTAATTTACTCAGAATAAGGAATCTGGATTCGGTGTGAGGAATATACCAAGATATTTTAACAAATGTGGTTGCCATACAAAAGGGAAGGAGGATTTAAGTAGGGACACCGTTTTTGGCAGTATAGAGATGCTTAAGATTTCCGATTTAGTTAAATTTATTTTAAAATTTGAGATGGAGCCAAAGGTGTTGAAAGCCGTCATCAAGTTAGGAAGAGTAATGGAAAGTTGTTGTACGTAAAACAAGACGTCATCAGCGTATGCTGTATATTTATGTTAATAGGATCCTACTTTAATATCATGAATGCTGGGATTAAGGCGAATTGTTGATAAAACAGGTTCAAGGGAGAGGGCAAATAAAATGGGAGACAAAGGGCAACCCTGACAGGTCCCATTGTCAAGTATAAAGGGGTCACTTAAGGTGCCATTAATGCAAAGTTGGGCTGTGGGTGAATTATAGAGAGCAGAGATCCTGCTTAACATAAGGGGGCCTACCCCAGGTGAGCCAGAGTGGACATCAGGTATTCTCAATATATATAAATATTATGGGTCTACACGGCGCTCACCCACAAAAAAAACTCATAATATGCAGGCATTCCTTGAAAATCAAACACTAATGATAAAAATAAAACATAGGTGTCAACAAAAATCTGCTCAATTAAGTGCACTAACAGTCGACCAAAATTCTCTGTAAAGAGAGATTTAGAATGAATTGACCACACACATCTGTTATTCTCCCGATGTGTCCAAAAATATTAATTATTAATAATAATCAATCCACCATAAGTCCATCAATAAGTCCATCCAGATAGCAGATCCTTCAATAGAGGGACGGGTAAAACATACTGCTACTTTCTGGGGAAGGACACTGTTGCTTCTAAACAAGATGTTCCTCTCTCACAAAGAGTCCGCTCATAGAAGGCAGAAAAGAAACATTCATTGTGCACAATTCCAGAAAACAGGTACTGAGACAGAGGCCAATGAAGGTAAAGCACTCACGTGTCCCGGGGCCGACCGACCGGCACCATCTGTTATCGCATTCGTGCTAATCTGCAGAGATCTATCTTTTCATCAATATTCAGTAGGGAAATCAGCCTATAGCTTCCACAGATAGTGGTGGTCTTTTCCTGGTTTGGGCAGAACGGTAATATGGGTGTGGAGTGTTTTTGGTCTCAGTGCACCACCTTTAGAAATTGAGTTAACATATTTCAGAAGGTGGGGGAGGAGGGTATCTGAAAAGAACCGGTAGTAAGTTACTGAGAACCCGTCAGATCCAGGAGCTTTACCATTGGCCATGGACATGAGGGCTAAAGATAATTCAGAAAGTGTGATTTCTTCTTCCAATGGCTTGTAAGCAGATGGGGGCAGTGTTGGCAAGTTGGCATTGGAAAGATATTCACGTATTAAGGTTTCTCTTTCTATGTCATCATGAATTATTTTTTGAAATTGGTAAAGGTGTAGGTAAAATGAGCGGAATTCCTTAGCTATGGTCTTCGTTTCATGCACTAACTTGTCTGAGGGTGTTTTTATTTTAGCTATGAAGGAGGCAGACCTTTTCTGTTGAAGGGACCTAGCTAAGTAGCGACCAGGTTTGTTACCCCATTCGTATATGCGTTGGGATATCACTCTAAATTGTTTTTTCATATCCTCATGTAGGATAGATTTTAGTTGGTCCCTTTTAAGGGTTAACGCGTGAAGTAGAGCAGGGGTTTGTTGTATTTTTTTCCAGCTTAGCACTTTCTTGCAGGAGCTGCAATTGGCGGTGTGAACCGAGTTCTATCAATTTCCCACATAAATGAGCCTTGTGGGGTTCCCAAAGCACTCTTGGAGATATCTCAGGGTCTTTATTATTCTTAAAGACGAGTGAGAGTTTGCCGCCAATATGCATTCTGTCAATTTCCTCAGATATCAGGGAATCATTCAGTTTCCAATTTGAGGGCTTTCTAGGTATGGAAGGTGTCTTCAATTTTAGACAAATCGGGGCATGATCCGAAATTGTTGAAATTTCGATC
Source organism: Glandirana rugosa (assembly GCA_018402905.1). Taxonomy (NCBI): domain Eukaryota; kingdom Metazoa; phylum Chordata; class Amphibia; order Anura; family Ranidae; genus Glandirana; species Glandirana rugosa. The sequence continues at coordinate 51,509 of BLSH010549403.1, forward strand.
TTGGAATCAAGAATCAAGTCTAAATGGTGGTAATCAATGAAAAAGTAATCAATCCTGGAGTAGGACTTGTGAAGATGGGAATAATGAGTGTAATCTTTTGTGCTTGGATGCATTAGCCGCCATGGATCAATAAGTTGTGCCTCATGGAGGCGTTTGCAAACTAAGGCTAGGCGTTTGTGAGAAATGCACGATTTCCCTTGATAGGTGTCGAGTTTCGGTTCTAGGGATATGTTCAGATCTCCCGCCAAGACAATGCATCTGTGAGCAAATTCTAATAATTTGGTAAGCATGGATGAAATGAATCCTATTTGGTCATGGTTTGGGGGATATATATTTGCCAGCTGCCCTATAAGAATAAAAACCTTCCAGCGTCATCTGATAACATGTTGTCAAATATAAAAGAGGAACCCAAACGGAACCCAATGGCAACTCCCTTAGCTTTTTTAATATCCGAGAGGCTATAATACCAAGTGGGAAATTCAAATGAATGAAGTTGAACTGAGGTGGTGTGTGTAAGGTGTGTAAGGTGAGTCTCTTGAAGATAAATAATATCCCCTTGAAGACATTTTAATTCTCTGATGCTTACCAGAAGTGTGTAGGCCTCTGACATTTAAGGATATCAAGTTAACGGAAGCCATTGGGCTCGTAGGGAGATCAAAACAATAGAATCATATACTATGGAAGGTGAAGAAGGTGGGAGAGAGAAGAAAGGATGAAGGTAATAGGAGAGTGTAAAGCAAAAGGAGAGATGCAGAATAGAAAAGTTGAGCAAATAGAGAAGGATCATGGTTGTGCACGCAAAGCCTTGCAGTGCAGGTAAGGGGCCATCAATCCGGGCCCATACCCCCAAGCCTCCAATCCGGAAATGGAAGGGAGCCAAGGGGCACGGGGCTGAGCGGCGCCCCATCCGGAAAAGAGGGCCACTCAACGGGACAGCCATTAACAGAGGGGGTAACGTGGGGGAGACCAGAGATATGGTTCTCCGGCCATGGCACCGTAATATACCTTCAAAGAAACTAGAGCATACAGTAAAAACCAATGTAATAAGAACCAGCATACTTTTCAATATGGGAGGTTGGGCTCTGTCTCACATGCTTATATTGACTGAAGTGTGGGTCAGAGTGGCACCAAAAGGGCGCAAGTCTTAAAGTAAATGCAAAACAGTAAAAATTTAACAGCATGACATTATAACTCACAGTCAAAACTTATGGCATTGTGGGAAGAGTTTGTAGTCTTGGAACATGAGGGTTCCATCTGAATGAAAGGATCCTCTTTTTAGGTGTTGGAAGTAGAGGTGTCGGAGTGACGGTTACAGGAAACTTTTTGCCACTGATCGCTGGATGTATTTGGAAGCACAGGGATGTCCTCTTGCCAGCTTGGCAGCTCCAGTAGATTGATGTTCAAATCCATACAGAAGGTTTCAAGATCCTTTGGGAAATGCAGTATGGCAGTTTTACCATCTCTGTTGGCTATCAAGCATGCCGAAAAGCCCCATTTATAGGTGATTGCAAAGGCACGCAATTTATCTGTGAGGGGCTTCAGCGCCCGGCGGCGGTCCAAAGTCTCCTTAGCTAGATCAGGAAAGAAGGAGAGGTGTACCCCATCAAATTCCAGTGAGGTGACTTCTCTCACTTTCTGCATGATGCGTTCTTTCTCCTCGTAATAGTGCACCCTGCAGATGACATCACTGGGTTTTTCAAGGGTATGCTGCGAGAACGGAGAGCGCAGTATACCCTGTCTATCTTGAGAGGGTAGTTGAATATTCCCCAGACTGAGGCCTGTAGGTCATTATCTCTGGTGGCCTCAGGTAGACCACGAATCCTGATGTTATTTCTACGGTTCCGGTTCTGCTGGTCCGCGATGTTGTGCTATCGTGAGAGAGCGTGTACAGGCCTGTAGTTCCCTAATGGCCACTATGTGTCTGTCCAAACAGTGCTCCGACTCCTCTACTCTGTTGAGAACTTGTGACAGGTCTGCCCGAACCGATGATACCTCTTTCTTAATTACATTCTCCAGGCTGTGGAGCATAGAGGCCATCTCTGTCTTGGTAGGAAGTCCGCTCTCCAATGCAGCTACCTCTGAGTGGTGTGGTGCAGACTCTGCCTCTTCGGAGCAGACAGACGAGGCCAGTGACTGGCGCTTCGTTGCAGGCCTAGGATGAGAGGCGGAATCAGCGCCATGAGGCGAGCGGCCTAGGCCCTCTGTGTTGAGGGAATCCTCTGGTTCCATGGCCAAGAAGCGCTTGATGGAGTTTCTGGCAGAGTTTTTTGGAGGCAGGGATTTTCCTGTCCATTTTCCCATGGTGGAAATAGTTGGTTTGTCCAAAAAGGCAGTGCAAATGTAGTGGAAAAGCAATGCCGGCAACGGAGCTCACTGAAGAGATGCCCTCACAGCTCCATGCAGAAACCACGCCCCCAAGTTGTTAGGTTTAGTCCACCTGAAAGGGGGTCATTGAATGGGCCCTAAATTAGCAACTGAATACAGCTTGTTGAAGGCAGGAGTTGGTAAAAAGCCATAGTAGCCGCTGGAGTTCTTTTTTTAGTTTTTTTTTTTGTTTTTATTTTCATTCAGGTGGAAACAAATTCCAAAATGTTTAGGTTTAAGTGCATAGGTTTTAAGTAGCAGATACAAGCATTTTTTTTGTTTTGTTTTTTACGTTTAAAATGAAGACTGTTGGAAAACAGCATTCATTTTTTTTTTTTTTTTTCCTTATCATGGGGATCCAGTTTAGAGTGGATTCAGCCTAAAGAAGTCATTGTCTGTTTTAATAGTTTATTCAGAGTCGCATAAGCCAGGAAAACTAATTTCCTGTGTTCCAAGGGAGATTCTGTAAGAAAAAACTGCAAGCGAATAGATATTGTGCATAAGAATTTGATTCTGCTCTTGTTTTTCACTAGCAGAGTCTGGTGGAGCAAAAGATTGGAGAGGTCTCTGGAACATGGATGAAAGATGATCATCTGGTTGGCAGTTTGTCTGTGCCATGCCGTATCACAATTTTGTTCTGACAAACATTCAGGGGAGAAAAGGACAAACAAACATTCAGGGGAGAAAGGGACAAACAAAAGATTCAGATTAATATTTGCAATATAAGGTTTCTTTCTTTTATGGACAATTTAGTGTTAACGCTGCTTCTGAAAGACTTTGCCCATCAACAAGGCTTGTAGAGCATTTTGTCGGAATCTCTCATGTCAGTTATGAATTTAAACATACCCTGAATACAAATGCAATGGGTTGGAGGTTAGGGAAGGAATATAACCTATCCAATCCTGCAGAGCAAGAAATATAAAATATGTTTTTTTTTGGCGAGGAACTGAAAGAAGGAAATATGTTTTTGATGTGTGACATCGGTATTGGCATAACTGAATTAATTTGATGCAGGTACCTAGGAGGCTGACACTTAGGTGTCTGTTGGCCAGACTGGAGAGCTCCAGATGACACATCAATGGGGTGAGAATTTCCTTGTAGGGGTGGTGTCTCAATTTTAGCAGCCCTATAGAGAAGTATCAGAAGAATCAGTATGTAGGACACCAGAACTGGACATAGGGAGATACACCTGGTTGATGTCTCACCTGAGCAGTCGGAACCCTGCACAGGTGATGCCCAAATCTACTCACAAAAACACACTTCATTGGAAAGAGGAGAACCACTATGAATGGTTCTGAGCTCTTCCTAAATGCTGGCTACTAGGGTATGGTATGCCTTCACCACATGGCCCTTCAAAGTCTTACAGTGGTTGATAAAAATCTATTACCCTGCATGTACTGAACATACACTGAATGACTGCAGTCATTGTACCAGTGGCTTACTCTCAGAGGTGTGTGGACATAGAATGATGTTTATTCAGGATGCTTATTTCTGAGGAGTAACTGAAAGAGGAGGGATGCATTCAGCACTATATTGGGGGGAAAAGGAGCGGGGATGGGTGTTGTTAATGAAGTGAATGTCAGTATCCTGAGGAACAAACTCTCAGCCATAGCTGCAGACAGTAAGCTGGGCTTTGTTACTCAGAGACAGTGTTAGAAAAAGCACCATTCCTGCCGTTTTTGTCGCTTGTGCGCGTTCGCATGCACTCGTGCGCGCACCCATGCGCCAATGGCGCCAAACGGCCTATTTAAGCAGACGGCTCCCTGTAGCAGATGCTGTCTGTTCTACAGCGTTCCAGTGACCCTGTGCTCAACTCTGAGAGACTTTCCTTGTACCTGTGACCCCGGCTTTCCTTGGACTTTGCTGATTTCTGCCTACCCTGACCCCCGACCTGCCTACAACTACTCTCTTGCCTGATCCACCTGTACCTTGCTGCCCGCACATTGCCGACCCCGCCTATACCTGACCACCCACCTGCCTGCTCCATTTGCACTGCTTAGCCAGCCTGTTACTGACCCAGACCACACGACTACTCTTCTGCTTAGCACGAGGTCCAGTGGACCTTCACGCACCACCAAGTGATCCAGTCCAGCCCTCGTGCCCCCTTGTGCTCCTGAACTTCCTGTCTGCACTATCAGGGGTTCTCAAACCAGGGCCGCAAGAGAGGCGATCCTCTGCATAAGTCAGACCCGTCCACCAGGTACGTGACAGCAACAGACAGCCATGCCCGAGTCTGCGCAGGGGACCTCTCCCATGGACAAGATTATTGACATCCTTAATAACATTCAATTGAATACCCCAGGTTAAAATGGCTCAAAATTTTGTCTACCATTTTAAGAGGTTTGTAGAGAGTGTGGTGGTACAAGGCAAAAATGTGTCATGGGCTTTGGCGTGCACGTAGGGGCAGGCGGAATTATCAAACAACATCAAGCTGATTGTGCAGTCTCTGTATGAGGGACAGTGGCCTTATGAGTTAGCTTCACAGTTCAGTAAGATGTTGCCAAAACATATAATTTACATTAATCCAAAGTGGTGGTCTGATGCCTGGATGGGCTGTGCTAGTTTGGATTACAAAAGGTGTTCGGCTTCCTCGTTGATCCCATATACAGAAGTGCAGACTCTGTCTGTATATTTGGTGGTAACAATGGGCTTTCTGACTGGGGATTCTACCTTGTTGCATCCGAGGTTAAAGTACCCACCTGTGGTCAGAGTGGAGGGAAGCTGGAGGCAGGTTGATATTTCCTTCTGTCGGAGGCATGACCATGATGTCCTGTGTATGCCAGATTAGTATGCAGTTGGGAATGTTGGGAAGATATTTCACTCTGTGGTTTGGATGGAAAGATCATTGCTGGGAAGGAAGCACCTGGGTATTATTTGGGACATAGGCGAGTTTGTTTCTTTGTCCTAAAGGATACCAATGTAATGTTAGTCATGGAACTATGGTGTTCCTTGAACCAAACCATAGCTAGTATTCAAGTTTAAACATGTGTGATCCAACGTTTATATAGGAAGGTCTTGCATTTATCTATGCAAGTTGAGGGACAAATTGATGGTAAGGTCCCTACGTACAAGTTGGAGGCTTTGCTGCCAATTCACAGCCCCAAAGTAACACACACATGCCAGAATTGCAGTAGGAAAGGCCATATTGAGCAAGCCTGCCTAATCCTTACCCATATATACAATGAAGGGTTATAGGAGGTTGGGGGTGGGATGCTTAATGTGGAGAGTCAAATGTATATGTATATATTATGGTACTGGGTTGATTTGTGTGATAGCATAGTTTGACATATATGTATTAGGTTAGTAAGATGGGTGAGTAGGGCCCTCCTCAAGGTTCTGTATCTGAAAGCTGGTTGAAATGTGGCTCTGAATGTATGTTGGAGAATGGTGAGTGAATGGACACCCCTTGCCTATATTGCACCCCATCATGAAGAAATCTGTACGGAGAAGACATGGAATGGTGCCATGGACACTGTCGCTGAAGAATGGTGGTAGGTGTATCACCCAGAGACAAAGCGGCACATGTTGGGAAGCGCCACATGCTAAGACAGCTGTGGACTGTGCCATAGGAGCTGTCGCTATGGAATGGTGGTGGTGTGTCACCCAGGGGCAAAGCGGCACATGTTGGGAAGCACAACATGTTGAGACATTTATGGACTGTTCCACAGAGCCTGTCTCTGAAGAAGAGTGATATGTGCCCTTCAGGCACAAAGCGGTATATATTGGAAGGCAACATGGTTTAATATCATATTTCTGAAGTTTCGCTGCCTGGAGGAGGATGACATCTGGCTTAGTTGGAATTCACAAGTTGACCCAGCAAGGTGTTTGAAATAAGGAGTCATAAATGAACATTCATCTTCTACCGGGATATCTTAGCATACGCATCCTGCTGTGAGGTGCAGGGTTAGATAAATGCCAGGAAAGGCCTCCTGGGAAAGTGCAAATTAACATTTCCTGAGTTCCAGTACGTCAAAAGACCACCTGTCACTGGAGAAGACCCGGGTCAAAAATCAGTAATACATGGACATATACTACCTCTAGTGGTGTAAGGAACCATCCGGAGCCATCGGAATGCCTATGCGCAGGCGCACGTAGCCTGTGCGTGCACCCGTGCGCGTTTGTTCGCGAGCACCTATGTGCGCACGCATATGCACCGGCAATGGCGCCAAAACGGCCATTTAAGCTGACAGCACCCTGCAATCGGTGCTGTCCATTCTACAGCATTCCTGTGATCTGCAACCTCTGTGTTTACTCTGAAGAGGTCTTCCTGTACCTGTGACCCCGGCTTTACTTGGACTTTGTTGCTTTCTGCCTGCCCTAACCTCTGGCCTGTCTACGACTACTCTTTTGCCTGATCCTTTGTACCTCCTTCTGAAGAAATCCCTGTTTGTTTTTCTGTGCCTCTGTGCTGAGTAGGTCTAATGGGAGTGGTTTCATAATTATCAATCAGGTGTGCAGCTGCAGGGCGCTAATGAGGAAATCTGCTGGGCCTGCATACCTTTAGAATTTGTTCCTACTGGAAGTATCTCACCAAAAATGAAATTTTTGTTGCAGGGGATGCCTGAAATCTGACTTGTATCTTAGGCAGACTTCTGGGAAAATTGGTGAGCCAATCACACAAGCAGGAAATTATGTTTCTGGGGAGTGGTCAGTACACATTCTGTGTACAAAACAACTCCAGGTAGCCATATTGCACTGCATTTATAGAAAATTACAGTGGCTGCCGATTGAAAAGGAAAGGTAATTTTTAATAACATTCATTTACAATATGACTTGTATCGCAATTGTACATGCTATATTATTTTTTCTTTATTTGCTATTTTTTCCCCACAAATGTGGAGTTACCCTTTAAAGTTGAACCATGGTACTGCAGTGCCCATCTTGTTTTAGAGGATTAACTCACCACTGACAGCTGAGTCATTGGTTGTTAAGTGTATACAGGCATAGGAGAACTTATGGACTTTGTAGGCACCAGAGTACATTATGGAAGAACAACAGATGATCAGGCGCTGGTCATAGTAACCTGTTTAAACCAAGAGAGTTTGTGGGGTTAACCGCAATACTTAGCTGCCAAGAATGACTCTTGGGGAAAGCAGCATAAGACAACATTGAAATAAATCCTTTGAGACGCTTGTATGCAGAAAACGTAAAGACCAGCAAGAATAAACAATCTGTCTTTGTAAGCAGCACTCAATATTGAGCTTCACCAGAATGAACAGACCATATACGACCTTGTGTACAAAAAGATATGTTGTTTATTAAAGATAAAAACTTGCATAAAACAACCGCAGATAGTTAGTTCATCCACAGTCTGCCAGATTTGGATGTAACCATAAGCTGTTTTCAAGCAATATCAGGTGGAAGGATCCCAGGGGCAGCTGGGCTGGAGGTGTGTGGAACCAGGCAATTGAGCTGAAAGGCTGGATGACTGGTGCAGTGAAGATTCAAAGCTGAGTCGAGGGATGGTCGTGTGGCACTGACTGCCCGAGATGAAATCACTCGTCTGGCTGTATGTCAGTTGGAGCTGGGATCCGCCACTACGGCTAAATGAGTGGTGCAGCTGGGTGGGCGGACAACTGCAGGTGTCACAAGCGTGGTTCAGTAACCGTGACAACATGTTTTGCGTCTTCCGCTTTGTCAAGTCACCTTTTGTACACAAGGACGGACATGGCTTGCTCATTCTGGTGAAGCTCAATATTGATCGCTGCTTTTACAAAGTCAGATTGTTTCTTCTTGCTGGCAGTTTTCTGCATACAAGAGCCTCAAAGGATTTATTTAATCAGAGTACATTATTGTTTATATACAAAAGTAGAAATTTTATTACAATAATCATTAAATAATTGTACACACATTAAAATCAAAAATTGCACTTGCTAACCAACATGCATCTACAGTAATATCAACTGTCACACCATATATTGCCCTTGTTGTAGACCATCTTGTATACACAAGAATATAGTGGCCGTCTACATCCAAATGGTTTTGGTGTGTGTTGATAACGTTTGTATATGCTTGTCCATGCTCTACTTGTTTCACGCTTTTGCGCTTCCTCAGAAGCTTAAGCAGACTCTCTGGGTAATGCAAAAATATGTATTGTAAGTACAAAGGTGATATACAGTAAAAAAAAACACAGTCAGTCAATAATACTATAGTTGGTGAAGGCCGACAACCCCTCTGCCATATGGGGGCCCGAATATGCACTGGTGCATGGGGAGGAGATGTGTATGTGGGGACAAGTTTATATGCGGCAACCCGCACACCCAGGTGTCAATCATCATGCAGACTGGTAATATAAAGATAATACACCAAATGAACGAATAGTTGTCTAAATTAGGTATCACTTTATAGATGATATTGCCATTATCCTGTGGTGCACACTGAAAATAGAAATGGAGATAGAGAAACATTGTAAGGGGCTTACACGCTCATGGCAAGTTATAAGGCTGGTAAAACCATTTGAAGGAGCAGAGCAGTAGAACATAGCAAGTCACTTCAGCAATGAACAGATCTAGATAATTTATGGCAACAGGCCAACAGATAAAGGCCTAGCAGGATCATCCATAGGAAAAAAAACAGCAAAAAAAATCTTGTACTTGGTATTGCCTATTTCCGGGAACCACACAAAGTAAGTGTAGCTATACAAAATTTTCAGTTTCCCACGAAATTTGATGATGCAGCTATTTAACCATGTGATTGGCTGTGTCCAATCACAGACGGTCACATGTAAATGAGGAACTGCCATTTATTGGCTCAACTCACACTGACAGAGTGTGTGGCGAGGAGAGCCAATCAGCAGCATCTCCTTGCAGGGGAGACCAGGACAGATAATCAGGGCACTGATCATCATTAAAGTCACACCAGTGCCCATCAGTGACGCCAACCGGTACCCATCAGTGACACCAATTAGTGCCCATTAGTGATGTCATTCAGTGCTGCCTTTCAGTGCCCGCTCATCAGTGCTCCCCATCAATGTCCATCAGTGCCTCCCATCAGTGCCCATCAGTGCTGCCCATCAGTGCCGTCTATCGGTGCTGCCTATCAGTGCCCACCAGTACCACCTATCAGTGCCCATCAGCACCACCTATCAGTGCCACCTATCAGTGCTCATCAATGCCATATATCAGTGCCACCTATCAGCGCCCATCAGTGTGGCATATTAGTGCCTCCTCATCAGTGCCACTTAATCAGTGCCCATAAGTGCTGCCTCATCAGTGCCCATAAGTGCCACCTCACCAGTGCCCATCAGTGCCGCCTATGAGTGCCCGTCAGTGCAGCCTCATCAGCGCACATCAGTGAAGGAAAAAAATGACATATTTACAAAATTTACTGAAAGAAACTAAGAAAAACAAATTTTCTTCAAAATTTACAGTCTTTTTTCTTTTTTTTTTTGTAAAAAATAAAAATCCCAGCAGTGATCAAATACCCCAAAAAGAAAGCTCTGTTTGTGTGAAAAAACTAATTTGGGTAGAGTGTTGCATGATCACGCAATTGTCATTCAAAGTGTGACAGCACTGAAAGCTGAAAAATGGCTTGGACAGGAAGGGGTGAAAGTGCCCTGTATCGAAGTAGTTAAAGTTATACTAAAGTCTCATGTTATACTTACCCTCTCAGTTCAGTTGGTTTTGCACAGAGCAGCCTGGATCCAATTCTTCTCAGGGGCCTCTTTGGTACTCCTGGCCCCTCCCTTCTGCCAAGTGTCCCCACAGTAAGCAGCTTGCTATGGGGGCACCTGAGCCGAGTCACAGCTCCTTGTGTCCATTCATTCCATTTGATTAACAGCAGCAGGAGCCAATGACACTTCACTGCTCTCTAAGCCAATATGGAAGGATAGTCCTGCACAGCTGAGTCTCTCATGCAACATCACTGGATCGAGATAAGGCTCAGGTAAGTATTAGGGGTGCTGAGGGGGGCTGCTGCACACAGAAGACATTTTATCTTAATGCACAGAATGCATTAAGATTAAAAAAAATGTCTGCCTGTACAACCACTTTACATTGTGCATTTTAATATACTGTAAATTTGCAGCTATAACTGTATGTTGCTTGTGGTGGAAAATAGTTAATTGTAAATCAGACACACTTCCTATGCAAACTAAGCAAAGGTTAATATCAATATTTTTTAGAGTAAATGGTATCTATTATGGCAAAGATATAAGGTGAAAAACTGTCAAATAAGAAATTAGCATTAGTAAAAAGCATAGCACATCTGTAATTAGAAGTTTGCAGAAGAATAATAATACTAAAAGATGATTGCCAACACTTTTTTGACAAATTAATAATAATTACACTGCTTTAAGGCATAAACAATTTGCATGGCTTTGCTTTCTTTGTCTTAAAACAGTTTTTAATTTTGAAGGTGGAATATGTCCATAGCTTTTAATGTGAATCTGTCACTGTAAATGAACATATTGTAGTTTAATAAGGTTGGTTTTCTAGTATGTGTTAGTGTTCCTTTTGAGTTAAAACAAAATACGTTTCCATTCAAAGAAAAATATAGGATTTCTGAGAAAGTTAAAACTTTTTTTAAAACTGTGGGGTTGATTAACTAAAACTGGAGGACTCGGAATCTGGTGCAGCTGTGCATGATAGCCAATCAGCTTTTAACTTCAACTAGTTCAATTAAGCTTTGACCATAAAACGACAAAGCTGATTGGTTTCTATGCAGAGCAGATATTACACTCTCCAATTTTAGTAAATCAACCCTTTCGTCATGCAGTTTATGAAATGCTTAGTGCAGTCATAGATTTCATTCCATCCCTAGGGGCATGTTTAAACTTGTGAACCTGTATTAAAGCCTGGTACACACTAACAGCTCCGGTTGGAGCCACTGTACAAATGATCCGACGTTAGTACAGCAATGTCCTCTGCTGAGCTGTTATGTTCTGACAGGGGAACGGCCCTCCGCTAGAACAATCTGATCAGCACTCTCCACCATTGGCTGAGAGTGCTGATTGGGACCCAATCCAGAATGCTCGTCCGACAGAACCCGGACAAACAGTTGGATTCTGTCAGACCGGCTGGCATACACATGGGCCAAATGTTTTTATTGAACTGGCCAATGTTAGCCAGCATTCAGCCTGTGTGTATGGGGCTTAACTTTCAGCCCTTATAGGACATATAAACCCAAGAATAAAAATGTAATATATTGCAATTTACCAGTCCTTATATGTGGTGGCTGCATTCATTTTTAGTTTTCAGAATAATGACATTTTCAGCAAGTACAGGATATGCCTGTTGCTCTTGCCAGAAATGCAGTGGCCTTGTTGTGGGCTGAGCTGAAAGAACAAACAAGGTTATCTTCCTTCTATAAACGTCTAATTTTCTCTATCCCCTGTAATGAAGATGAAGAGAGGAAGACATGTTTGTAGTCTAGCCTGGCTACTTCCATAGATACAGTGGAGTAAGTGAGTGTGACCCATGGACAGGAAGTGCATTAAGGAACATAAAGGAAAAAAAGTGAACATAAAGGAAAAAAAGCCTTAAAAAAAGGAAATTAATGCAATCATCGCATTTAAGGACTGGTAAGTTAAAATATTTTACTTTTGCTTCTGGGTTTTGGTACACTTTAATTGGATTTGTTTTAAATTACTACTGAATCTGAAGGGGTATATAAAGGGAACAATGAGTTCACTTGGCAAAAATAAAACATGCTATACATAAATGGACATGCGCGGTTTGTTTAGTTCCAAATTAAAATTAGGACAAATTTTTTTTTTTTTCCGGAAATTCGCATGTATCTAAATTTCCTAATAGCACCAAATTTAGATGAATCCAAAATAACTAAAAAAAAAAAATTAGACAATATTTGAAATCGTTTTTGAATAGTTTTCAAATTCAAATAGTTTTCAAATTCGAATTTGAAAAGTTTGCAATTTCGAAAAGTTTCCGAATTTGAATAGGTTTCCAATTTCCGAAGAGGATAAAATAGAATAGAAAATAAAGGAATAGAATAAAAAAATATAATAGGATAGAAAAGATTATAACAGAAAATAAAAGAATAGAATATAAAAGAACAGAATAGACTATAATAGAAACAAATAGAATAGAATATAACCATCTTCTCAATTTTGAATTTCAAATAGAATACATTTGAATTCAAATACATAAGAAAAGAATAGAAGAATAGAAAAATAATAGAATAGATTAGACTAGAAATTAATAGAATTAAAAAAACAATATAATAGCATAGAATAGAAAGAATATAACCAATTCCCAAAATTCAAATCGAATCAATTTGCATTCCAACAGAATAGAAAAGTGTAGATTAGAATCGAATAGAAAATAACAGAATAGTATAGAAATAAACCGAATAAAATAGAATAGAATAAAAAAAAAACATCTTTCGAAAATACGAATTTCGAATAGAATAAATTAGAATTTGAATATAAAATAATAGAATAGAATAGAATAGAATATAAAACAATAGAATAGTAAATAATATAATATACTAAACAAATAAAAAAAGAATATAATTAAAAAAAACTATAGAATAGAATAGATTAGAATAGAAAGAATATAACCATTTCCCAAAATTCAATAGAATCAATTCAAATTTGATTAGAATAGAAAATAATAGATTAGAATAGGACAATGGTTATATTCATTCTATTCTATTCTGTTGTTTTTTTTTATATACTATTGTAATATTTTATATTCTATTCTACTCTATTCTTTTCTATTCTATTCAAGTTTGAATTTATTATTATTATTTATTATACAGGATTTATATAGCGCCAACAGTTTGCGCAGCGCTTTACAATATTAGGGCAGACAGTACAATTACAATACAATTCAATACAGGAGGAATCAGAGGACCCTGCTCGTTAGAGCTTACAATCTAGGAGGGAGGGTTAAATGATACAAAAGGGCAGTAAACTGTGGGGGATGAGCTGATTGAGAAAAAAGGAGTGTAGTTATTAGGTGGTGGCAGGGTAGGCTTCCCTGAAAAAGAAAGTTTTCAGGGATCGCTTGAAGGTGGATAGATTTGGGGACATTCTGACCGATTGGGGTAGGGAGTTCCAGAGGATGGGAGAGGCTCGGGAGAAGTCTTGGAGGCGAGTATGAGAGGAGGTGATGAGGGAGCTGGAGAGCAGGAGGTCTTGGGAGGAGCGAAGAGGACGTTAGGTTGGTATTTTGAGACAAGGTTGGTGATGTAGCTGGGAGCAGAGTTGTGGATGGCTTTGTAGCTGATTGTTAGCATTTTAAATTGAATTTGTTGGGCGAGTGGCAGCCAATGGAGGGATTGGCAGAGGGGGGTGGCAGACGTTGAGCGGTTTGTAAGGTGGATGAGTCTGGCAGCGGCATTCATGATGGACTGGAGAGGGGCTAGTCTATTTAAAGGTAGACCAGAGAGGAGGGAGTTGCAGTAGTCGAGACGAGAGATGACCAGGGAGTGAATCAGGAGCTTTGTGGTTTCATTGGTTAGGAAGGGACGTATTTTAGAGATGTTGCGGAGATTGAGACGGCAAGCCTTAGAAAGTGATTGGATGTGGGGCCGAAAGGAGAGTTCAGAGTCCAGGATAACACCAAGCACCCTGACATGTGGGGATGGGTGGATGGTTGTGCCATTGCTCTTGACAGAGAAGTCGGGGGTACTGGAACATGGGGGAGGAAATATTATGAGTTCAGTTTTGGACAAGTTGAGTTTAAGAAAGTGGTGGGACATCCAGGCAGATATGTCTGTTAATAAGCTAGTGATACGTGAGGAGACTGATGGGGTGAGTTGGGGGGGTGGAGAGGTAGATTTGGGTAT
>BLSH010549403.1:66355-88215 GCA_018402905.1 Glandirana rugosa
GAAAAGGGGAGAGATGGCTTGGTTGGGGCAGGACAGAGGTGAGATTTTTTCATAGAGGTGGTCAGTAGCAGAATAGGGGAGAGAAGTGTTGAGTTGGCAAAGGTTTCTACGGGTAACGGTTAGGCGATTGGAGGGGAAGGTGGTGCAAGACAGGGAGAGAGAGAATCCAATAAGGTGGTGGTCAGAGAGGGGAAAAGGATTGTTGGAGAAGTTGCATGGAGTGCATAGATAGGAGAGGACAAGGTCGAGGGTGTTCCCATCAGTGTGAGTAGGAGCCTGTACCCATTGGTTCAGGTCAAATGAGGAAGTTAGACTAAGAAATTTAGAAGTAGCAGTAGTGTTCATGTTAACTGGGATGTTGAAGTCCCCAAGAAGGATTGTGGGAATTTCAGAAGATAGAAAGTATGGTAGCCAGGCAGAAAATTCATCAAGGAAAGTTGACAGCGGTCCAGGAGGCTGGTAGATCACAGCAATTCTTAGGGAGGTTGGAGAGAATAGACGTATACAGTGGGCTTCAAATGATGAGAGTGACAGAGAGGGAGGAGAGTGAAGAACCTGAAAGGTGCTCTGTGATTGTTTCTATTTGAATTTTGGAAAATGGTTATATTATTTCTATTGTTTTTTTAATACTATTCTTTTCTATTCAAATTTCATAAGATTGGTATAATCTTTCTATTTTATTATATTTTTTTATTATATTCTATTCATTTCTATTCTATTCCATTCTATTCTGTTCTTTTATTTTCTATCCTATTTTGTTCTGTTTTACTCTATTATATTATATTCTTTGCATTATATTTTTTCTATTCTATTCCTTTATTCTATTTTATTCTCTTTGGAAATTGGAAAACTATTCAAATTCAAAAACTGTTCCAATTTGAAAACAATTCAAATTTGAATATGATTTGAATATGAAAACGTATCGAATTTGAAAACTTTTCGAATTTGAAAACGATTGAATTGATTTGGAAACGAATAAACAAAACTAATTCCGAAAATGAACAAATTAAATGAATCTAACTGAACGATTTTATGTAAGTAACGAATCGAAAACTAAACAATTTTTTCATTCTGCACATGTCTATACATAAACCAGACAGAAGACAGTGACATACAAAAATAACATGAAATAATGAAGAAAGTGAAAACAATGAAAACACAAATTGCTAAAAATCATAAAACAAAACAAAACGTTTGTACTATCCTATATCTTGCTTTATTTAAAGGTTTACCAAAAAACACGTTGCCACCACATCATGTCTCCTGGCTTACAACTGTATTTTTTCTGATTCAGTTATCTTTATGAGAATTTTATGAGAACTCATTTTTCATTTGTTTTGGATAGAGTAGTGTGGGATTAAAATTCTACATACACTCATTAAACCTAAAAAACGAAAGCGGTTTAATGAGCGTATGTAGCTACATATAGGAGTGAGGTGAGATTACTACAGTTTGGTGGTTATTTATAGCAGCACGACACTAACATTTTCAACATTTTTTTAGATTAACACATAGAGGTATTTGATGGAAGCTCGTTAGAATAAAAAGCTATATAGAGGCAGGGGTATTTTTTTATTGTAAGAAAAAATCCTGACGCTAGCCAAAAAAAATGGCTTTAGACATATTTCAATTTGTTTTTATTTAAACTCAACTGCTATTGTCATATAAGTCATTTAGGGCATCTGTGTCTTGGCATAAAATGCCACAGGTCATTAAGTCATCTCCCATATACTTATATGTCTTATATGTCAGTGTTCATTTGCATAAAATAATAATCTGAAATCTATTCAGTGAAATCTTTTGATAAATATATAACCCTGAATGACATATACAAAGAATGTACTGAATATAATTATTAAACTATTCCCTAGGTCACAGAACACTGACATTTATGATATAGAAACATACGGTAGACGATTCAATGATCCTGTGTCATGTAATACTATTTGATTATACTATATATTGTGTTATAATTTTGATATTGTTAGAACACAGGTGCTCGGGTGTTGAATTTTTAGGAATGGGATTTTAAAATGTTTAGGACCCTTTTCACACTGCAGCACAGCTAAAACAGTGCTAAAGTGGCTGTTTTTTGCCGTGCTTCAGTGGCATTTTTGCTGCTCTTCTGCACCGACTTTTGGGTGCTAGCGGGCTGTTTTTTTGGGTTACAAACCCAAAAAAGTCCCATTTTGCGGCGCTTCTGAAGTGCTTTTCAGGCACTTTGGAAGCGCTGCCCATTCATTTCAATGGCCAGGGGTGTTTTTAAAGCGATATTTGTAGTGCTTCAAACCTGCCCCAAAGATGCTGCTTGCAGGACTTTTTGCAACGTTCCGCAAGTGCACCGCCCCAGTGTGAAAAGATCCATTGAAATCAGGCGCTTTTCAGGGGCTATTTCTAGCACTAAACCGCCTGAAAATTGCCTCAGTGTAAAAGGGCTCTAACTAAAATGCAGGGGTTTTTTTTCATAAAAACTTTTTAGTTTAACCACTTGCCGACCGCAGTCTGACGGCGACAGAGTGGCTCGTTATCGCAAACCACCGTTGTATGCGATAACTAATGCTGTGAGCGCGCGCGTGCTGCTGGAGGCGTGCTCGCGCGCTCACTGTGTCCGGGGGGGGGCCAGGGAGCGTGTGCGGCAGACTCAATCACTGCTGGCTACCCGCGATGCCCCCCCTGCAGTGAGAGAACGGTGGTCCGTGTAAGTAAACACGGATCTCCGTTCTCATAGAGGGGGAAGAGCAATGATCGCAGGCTTCCTGTATATGGAAGCTGTGATCATCCCCTTTCCCTGCCAATGGCATTTACACAGTAATCAGTGCATTTTTATAGCACTGATCGCTGTATAAATGCGAGATGTCCGCTGCAATATCGCAGTACCGCTAAAAATCGCAGATCGCCGCCATTACTAGTAAAAAAAAACATAAAATAAATAAAAACCCCAGAAATTAATTCTCATCATCCGTAAACGCGGCAACTTTTGCGCAAACCATTCAATAAACGCTGAATGCGTTTTTTTTACCAAAAATATGAGGAAGAATATAAATCAGCCAAAAATGATGAAAAAAATGTTTTTTTATATATTTTTTGGATTTGTATTTTAACAAAAAGTAAGAAATTTGTGTTTTTTTGCAAAATTGTCGCTCTTCTTTTGTTTATAGCGGCAATCAGAAATGACGCAGAGGCGATCAAATACCACCAAAAGAAAGCTCTATTTGTGGGAAAAAAAGGACACAAATTTTGTTTGGGTACAACGTTGCACGACCGCGCAATTGTCAGTTAAAGCGACGCAGTGCTAAATCGCAAAAAGTGCTCTGGTCCTAAAATGTGAAATCCTTCCGGGGCTGAAGTGGTTAAAGGAAAATGTTTTATGGTGATATGCAGAAATCATAGTAATATTAGAAGGAAATATGATGACAAGATTAGGGCTCCATTCACACTTGCCAGTTTGAGATTTCAGGCAGATTTTCTGTGATTCTGCCCACAATCTTAAATTGCACTGCAATTGCAAAACGCATGTTTGGGTGCCATTCATTTTCAATGGCACCTAAACACGGTGTGTTTTGCCATGATTATTGCATGATAAATTACGCCGCAATCACCGCAAACTGCAATGTGCGAAGCTTGTCACCCAAAAGAAGCTCACACTCCTTTTTGGGCAACAAGCTTCAAGCGTTGCAGATTGCCGCCATTGCCGCATAATTTATCACACAATAATCATGGCAAAAATGCACCGTTTAGTTGCCATTGGAAATGGATGGCACCTGAGCATCCATTTGCAATTGCAGTGTGATGTAAGACCGGGGGCATAATCACAGTGATTCTGTCTGAGATCCCAAAACTCCAAATCTGAATGGAGCCTAATATTTGTCATTGTGTATTGTAGTTGCCTAATAACGATAATCCAAGGTATATTTGGCAGATAGAACAGAATATGATAAAGCTGAAGTGGCTGTGTTTAGTTCTCAGTGAGTAAAGATAATCTAGAACTGAGAAATTTTTGTTTGTTGTTTAAAATGACCGATTCTTAAATGATGACCCTCATTATAGATTATGAAATTCCAATAGTCACAATTTTTTTGGTATCCAGACTATTTGCATACGTATTTGAGGAGTTTGTATAGGATCATACATTTTATGAATTAGGACTACTTGGATTTCCAAATTGCACAATTCTCTGCTGATGAGTAAGATCTGAACACAAATACTCAGGAAAAAACAAAAAGTACAGAATCAGCAGTTCTGTCCTGCTTCCATCATCATTATATCACACAGTTCAGGGGTTAGCCTTATCTCAGCTGCCGCCAGCTGGGAAATTGCATCCCAAAAAAAAAAAAAAACTTAAATAACTGTAGTTTGCAGAGTTTGCAGAGGTCACACTCTGCCTATGGACGTAAGAATGTCTACCAATCAATCCATGCCTAATCTTCCAGAGAAAAGATCATAGCATTACTTTAGCCAGTATAAGATTTTTTTTTTATAATGTAAAGATCCCTCTACTCCATTCTGAAGAAATGCAAATAGAGATAAGAATTGCATCAATGTACTAATCTCTGGATTTGGCAGGCGGGTTAAAGGATTAGCAGTCATTTACAGAAATAATGCTTACTTCCAGTAAACTGAGTTAGTTCTGTTATCTCAGTGTCTTTGTTGGTATTTCAACACTAGGAGAGGAATATTTGGCTTAGAGGTTGATGATTGGACAGCGTGATTACATAATGGAGAAGAGCAAACACGTAAACAAAGTGGAAAGTACAGTACATCGTGGCTCTGAACAGTCTAAAAAAGTCAGTTACAAACTTTAAAAAATAGTGTTCCCTGCATTACTACATTTGTTCTTTAAATAGTATGTGCTATAAGTTCCTAAAATACCAAACCACTATACTTACATCATACATGATATATTTTTGTATATATATATATATGTGTGTGTGTGTGTGTTAGTAGTGATATACGTTGAAGCATCTGTCTATCTATCTATCTTAGGAAAACCGAAATGCAGCATAAATGGTAATAGTAGTAACTCAACTTTCATTGAGAAAAAACTCACCCCTCTGGGTGATCAATGTACATTGCAGGGATTTTTAGAAACCTTGTTTCAGAGTCCTACCTGTTTCTGCTCTAAAGAAAAAGCTGTTTGTTGCCTAAAGACTGTATTTGAATGGAAACAACATTTTTCATTATTAATCAGCTGATGCACTTGCAACGTTCTAATGAGGAAAATGCAAGGTCTGCATCCCTTTTGAAGCAATTAATCTTTTGGGAGGAGTATCTCACCAAAATGTATTTATTTGTTTTGCATGGGATGCCTAAAATCTGACCTGTATCTATGTACATACAAATCAGCGAGCCAATTACACAAGCAGATAATGACATTTCTGGGGAGTGTTCTGTACTCCGCCCCCATAATTGCAATTGACTTTTACAGAAAATGACAGCACTGCAGATTTAAACGGTAAGATACTTTTTAATAACATTTTATTGCAATATGGCATGTGTAGCAATTGTATATGCTATCATTTTTTTTTATTTTCTATTCCATTCTACTGAAGTTACCATTTAATTCATCTTTTACTTTTGTTGAATCTCAGACCAACATGTTCCAGTGACTTTTTTTTGCTATACACAGCTGTTATCCTCTATGGCAGTGGTCTCCAAAATGCAGCCCGGGGGCCAGATGTGGTCCTTTGTTTGTCTTTATCCGGCACTTGGGGGAATATTCCTTCCACTGACACCCACATAGGGGCATAATTCCTGCCACCTATTCCAACAATGGGGCACTATTTCTCCCACTGACACCAATGAAGGGGCACTCTTCCTTTGACTGATACCAATGATGGGGGCCACTATTTCTTTCGCTGACACCAATGATGGGGTCACTACTCCTTCCACTAACATCAGTGATGGGGCACTATTCCACCCACTAACACAAATGATGGGACTCTATTCCTCCCATTGATACCAATGATTATTATACAGGATTTATATAGCGCCAAGAGTTTGCGCAGCACTTCACAATATAAAGAGAGACAATACATCAACGGTACAATTCAAAACAAGAGGGTTAGAAGGGGCCCACTCCTGTGAGCTTACAATCTAAGAGGGAGGGGCAGGTGAAACAAAAGGTAAGGACTGTGAGGGATGAACTGATGAGGGGAGTATTGTTTACTCCCATTGATGTCAGGGTGTTTCTACTCCTACTGGCCACAGTCCGGCCCCTTCAAAGTCTGAAGGGCAGTAAACTGGCCCTTTGTTTAGAAAGTTTGGAGACCCCTGCTCTACTCTGTGCACACATTCAAATTTTCTTTCAACAAAAATATGATATGACAAAAATGGGTTTGCAATTAGCTTCAGGGTATCTTTGTATAAGTAACCTGTTTCCAGCTGTGACTTTTTTTTGTGGACTTCACTCATTACAGAGGGGTACATTTTAACCCTTTCATGAATGAATTATGAAAGCCCCAGTGAGGATTTTTTGCTGTGTTTTTTTACTCTTTGGAAATGAAAAGAAAAAAACTGAACTTATTTTTTTTTTTTTAAATTTACTTTCCAAAGCGTTCTTCATGTGTCTGCTTGAGTGGACTGCATGCATTTAACTGAATTTAACTGAAGACTTTTCTTATATGGTATTTGCTCTGCATTTGAGCTTTACAAAATATAAAGACAATAAAGTGGTAGTTAAGTCTCCTGGAAAAAAAAATGGCCCCTCTACAGGTCTAACCACTTAACTACCAGGCTAGTTCTGACATTTCTGTCATGAATGTGCTGTGCTCCAGAGCCGACAGGAGAATTTCAGCTACTGAGGGACCTGCTGGGCGATTACCCAACCAGTGTCCAGCAATGAAGCCTGACCAGGTCCAGCAATGCAGCCTGACCAGTGTCCATCAATGCAGCCTGACCAGTACTCATCAAAGCAGCTTCACCAGTGCCCATCAATGCAGCCTCACCAGTGCCCATCAATGCAGCCTCACCAGTGCCCATCAATGCAGACTGTTCAGTGCCCATCAATGCAGCCTGATCAGTGCCCAGAAATGCAGCCCAACCAGTGCCCATCAATGCAGCCTGACAATTGCCCATCAATGCAGCTTGACCAGTGCCCAGCAAAGCAGCCTGACCAGTGCCCATCAATGCAGTCTTACCAGTTCTCATCAATGCAGCCTGACCAGTGCCCATCAATGCAGCCTGACCAGTGTCTATCAATGCAGCCTGACCAGTGTCCATCAATGCAGCCTGACCAGTGCCCATCAATGGAGCAGAGGAGATCACCCAGCCAGTGAGTGGGAGCAGAGGGATGGGGAAAACAGCTGCAGATCCATGGGGCAGGCCAGCCGACCAGCCTCAGACAGCCTCAGGAACAGGGACTGGGTATAAAGCAGGTGATGGAGGGAGGAAATCTGAGCAAGGAGGGAGACTCACCAGGTGATCAGAGGCATGGATGGTGCAGGAGGAAGTAAGGATGGTCAGAGCTTCTTTTTTTAAAACCGTCTGCCATGGCTCACATTCAGACACACCCTCCTCCCTGGCCAATCAGGTCTCAGGACCCACTGCCTGAGGAGAAGCAGTAAGACATTAGTGAATATTAATTTTGCTAATGTCACAGAAACTGGGTGTGCTCAGAGCACAGTGCCCTGTGCCCTGAGCCCACCCTTTTTGAAGCCAATTAGAGCCTCAGGCTCTAATCATGTGCTTGAAAAAAAACCCCATTGAAATCCATGCATGTAGATTAGGGGCCAGGAGCATGGATTAGGGAGGTGGCACCCCTGCATCCCTAATGGAGCAGCCTCTGTGATCTCCCTCAGACCTTTTTTTTAGAGGCTTAAGATGCTACTCCACACCTGTCAAGGCCCTGTAGCACCAGTGATTTGGCCTACTGGACTTAAATCCCCTCATTACTCAGTGCAGCTTGTTGTTGTTCTCTGCTGCAACTAATCACCTGTTTGTTCTATTTTTTACATATTTTTTTCTCTTTCTGCACTATGCTTTACGGCAACTCACTTGCAAACTCTTAGTGGAAGCTCTTCCATTGGAATTCACACAATATTGCATTCTTGAGAATCCTACATTTGGACCACTGCCACAGATGCCTCCATCTCAACTAACGGTAAATTCCTTCTTATTAGTGCAGCTCTCCACATGCACTAATGGGACTTAAAATGTTAATACTGAACATGAAAGGTCTGAACCACCTGGTCAAAAGAGCTTCTCTATGGAAGACAACTAAGAATCTACATTGTGATACTCTATGCGCCCAGGAGACACACTTCCAATTAAACGCTACCCCAGCTTGTTCCTACAAAGACTTTCCACACTTTTTCATGGCCTGTGGGCTAGAGAAAAAAAGAGGGGTGTTAATCGTTATCAATACACAATCTCATTCAAACTTCAAGAAGACATCATTGACCCCAATGGTTGCTTTATTACCTTGATCTGCACTCTGGCAATTATTTATGCACCTACCACTCGCCAAATTAGTTTGTTAGCTCATTAAATAAGTTCCTCAAGAAAATCAGTGTACAACACAGATGTTTACGTATTTGCGCTGACTTTAATTTCATGTCCGACTATCATCTGGATACCTCCAACCTCGGCAAATGCTATGAATCTCCTTTGAGCAACTTCCTACATGCCAATGACCTATTTGATTTATGGTGATGTCATCACACTTCTGAGTAGGACTATACCTTATTCTCCTTGACCCATAACTCTTATTCTCGAATAGATTATTTCTTAGTTGATAAATGGCTTCTGCAAAAGATCACTAAATCTGACATCTCAGCAATCAGGTGGTCGGACCATGTGTCTGTTAGCATTACTATTACAAACTCTGTTTTTCCAGCCAGCTCCAGACATGGAGATCCAACTCTTGCCTTCTGCAGTCATCTCCTTATTCAGAATCCCTCCAACACCAGCTGCTAGAATTCTTTCAGCACAAAGCAGGTTCATGGACTCCACTACATTATGGAATGCCCATAAGATGTTTATACGGGGTGCTAATTCAAATGGATTCCCAAGCCAAGAAAAAGAGGATGCATTGTATAGCCGGTTTCCTCCCACTCAAACACAAGCTGGTAGGTTAATTGGATCCTGATTAAATTGGCCCTAGTATGTGTATGCATGAATGTGAGTTAGGGACATTATATTGTAAGCTCCTTGAGGGTAGGGACTGATGTGAATGTACAATGTACATGAGAAAGTGCTGCGTAAATTGAGTACCTGAAATAAAATAAATAGACACTCTCATTACATCCATTAGAACTGTTGAGGCACAAAATCAGTCTAAATCTAGCCTTGCTCTTAAACTAAAATTGCTGGCCTTGTGCCAAGAACTTAGGGCCTTCGTGTTAGATTCCCTCAAAAATTTGCAGCGTAGATTGAAAATCACTTACTATGACGCTAACAACAAGGCTAGTAAAGCAGTGGCCTTCTGTATACATGGCCACTGCAGTAAGACTAAAATTCCCAACCCATGGCATCCTTCCTCCAAAGAGAAACTCCCAGGCCATAGCACACGGATTCAGTTGCTACTACAATTCCTTATCTAATATTAACCACTTGAGCTCCGGAAGGTTTTTCCCCCTTCATGACCAGGCTATTTTTTGCCATTTAGAACTCCGGTACTTTACTGGCAATTGCGCAGTCATGCAATACTGTACGCAAATTACATTTTTATAATTTTTTTTTCAAACAAATAGAGCTTTCTTTTGGTGGTATTTGATACTATCATCTTTTCTACTTTTTGTCATAAAACATATTCAATAAAATAAAAAAATGTAGTCATACATTTAGGCCAAAATTTATTTTGCTACATGCCTTTGGTAAAATAAAAAATACCAATAAGTGTATATTAATTGGCTTGTGTGAAAGTTATAGCATCTACAAACTATGATATATATATTTGAAAATTGGTCAATTCTGATGTTCTGATCTCATTTCTTGAGGCCCTAAAATGCTGCGACAGTACAAATTCCCCCCAAATGACCCCTTTTTGGAAAGTAGACAGTCTGAGGCATTTAGTAAGAGGCATGGCGAGTTTATTAAATTTAGGTTATTAAGTTATTTTTTTGTCACAATTTTGTTTTTACATACTGTCACCAGTGCAGTACAGTGTCATCATATGACTAATGTGGCAGTGATCAGGGACACTGACTGGTGACAGTATGTTAAAAAAAATAATATTTTTTATTCAATTTTTTTTCAATCTTTTTTTTTTTTTTTTACATATAGTACTTTCATCAGAGTAGTTCAGTGTCACCATAGTAACAACGTGCTACTCTGGGTGGAGGGGGTGCTCAGTATTTTTCTTTTTTTACACTTTGTTTGCTGTTTAAATGAAGATCATTATCATTGTAACAGCAGTTATCAATTGTCATGAATGGGTTACAATCATGATAGCTATGATCACTAGTGATCTGTGGTTGGCTGCATCTAATCACAAGGTACGGTGTGCTGTGATTGACACAGGTATAATGTGATAGCTGTGGGCCAATCACAGTTCACTAGTATAGGACACAGAGCTGCTATGAATAAGATTCATTCATAATAGCTTTGTTTATATTGTGATTATATGATTGCATAGCTCTGCACTACATACTAATACGTTATGACAAACTTGCCTGTGCAGAAAGCCCTCCGGTGCTCGGCTGTCACTGCTTCCCCAGGTCCCCACCATCTTCACCCTGTCCTTCCGGATTCTGTATCTTCAGCTGCTTGCATGGCTGGGCTGCAGTGATGTCACTCCTGCACATGCGAATGGGAGTAACATCACTTTGGCACACGGCGTGGGCTGTAAATGTGGTTTAAGCTGCGCATTCCCACACTCAGATCACATTAACACTGACAGACAGGGGGACATTTATGACAAAAGAGACCACTAGGGTCTTTTTCTGTTATAAAAACCCTGCCTGTAAGCGATTTTTGAAATTTGGACTACAACTTTAACTGTTACTCATCTTATATAACTTATCTGCACAGAATGATGCATAGAAGCTATATACATTTTCAATAAAAACAAAATTCCAGTAATAGTATGAATTGAAGCTGAAATTTAACCAGCGATGAACGGTGTGCAGTTTAATGGACAGATGACTAATTGTAATTTCCGCCCAATATAAAATCAATAATAGTAAAATTGAATTACAGTATGCTTCTTTAGGTGTTACTTGATGTTGCCATATTTTATTTTTTACCTCAGAGGATCTCCCTCTATAAAATGATTGGCAAGATATTCCTAAGCTGCCTTCCTTTATTCTACCGAGTCCATGGAGGGAGAGACCCCTGACCCCAAACAGGGGAAGAAGTCGGGGACTCACCCACCTATGTCTAAAAGAGGAGGCCCACTATGATATAGAGGTCGCGGCATGAATCTAGTGACCTTCTAGTTAAGACTCTTGACCTTCCCTGGGCTGTCATGGAGAAGGGAAAGACGGATAACACCCACCCCTATCCCCAGGTTCTTTCTTTTCCCGCTCCCCCTTCCCTTTTCTCCCCCCTTCTAGCCTGACTCCACCCCATTATTTCCTCCATCCGCCCCCCCCGCCCTACCCTTGCCAGTTTAATGAACCGCACCTACCCACCCACAATTCGGGCCACCGAACACGAGACCAACATAAAGTTCTCTCCCTACGTAGATGGGAAAGAGACCACATGCTCACCTTAACCCTGCGTTAATGTATCTTAACCAGACACCAAGTCATAGAAGAAACTTTAACACCCCTAATACACACGGATTGCAGTTTGACCTACGCCTTCAGCTGACGTCCTACAGGTGTGAGCCCAGGTGACCGCGAGCCATCCAGATATGGAGGTATTTATTTATATATTGCCTTTTTAATCAACCTGTGGATTTACCACTCTTTTCTTTTCTTTCTTTTATTATATAGAATCACACTCGGTTGCACACATCAATGGTGTCACTATAATACTCTGCTGTGTTATTATACGTTTATAATGTCTCTACCTGCCCGATACATGATCCTATACAACGGTGCAATTTCGTTATTCTGTATCATTTATGTTATTATATAACTCTAATAAAGCTTTTATTGGGAAAAAAAAAGATATTCCTAAACTGCTCACCCTTTCTGGCTTTTTGTTGGCCATCTTGGTTTTGCGAATGTATTGTCACACTTACAATAGGGGATGTAGTCTGGCGCTGACACTAGAGACTGGGGAACTGTCCAAAAAGTATTTTTCTACACAGTTTGTAAAGTGTAGGTTGTTCCTGCTGGTGAGGAGAGCTCTAGGAGGAAGAGGGGTCTACAGGAAGGGCTGGCCTCAAGATGGGGGTAGAGAAGCAGCTTCCCAAATATGTGGAGAAAACAAACAAGAGAGAGGCGCCTCTAAATGCAGACTGTCAGGAATTTTATTACACACACACATATATATGAATGAAACTCACATTTCCATGGATAAAAGCAAGCACTGCAATAGAAAACGACCACAGGTGCTTGGGTTCCATTCAGCGTCAATGTGGAGTGGTATTGCCGTCTCACACACTGTATCCGGCTGGCTGTGTGTCCATGGAACAGGATGGCAGTGGGCACGAGGTCTGCGATACGCTCTGGGATGCAGGGGCCTCCTGTGACTTCCAAAAAAGTGACGCGTTTCCAAGCTGGCCCAATAGATGGCACTCACTACGCACTCCTTTCTCAAGCTATTTCTCGAACTTGCCGGATACAGCATGTGAGACGGCAATAACTCTCCACATGGACGCCAAATGGAGCCCCAACACCTGTGGTCGTTTTCTATTGCAGGGCTTGCTTTTTACATGGAAATGTGAGTTTCATTTATATATATGTGTGTGTAATAAAATGTATGACAGTCTGCATTTTAGAGGCGCCTCTCTCTTGTTTGTTGTCGCTCTTACAATGTCTGACCAGCGGGTGGCAGAGTATGGGGTGACTCACTAGCGACCAGTATACAGGTTGATATGTAACTATACAATAAGAACCCATGTACATACAAGAAAACCGCTTTTAAATAGCTGTTCACTGTAGTGACCACTATGCATGAAAGGGTTAAGAATACCAAATGATCCCCTGTCCACTTCTAAATACAAAATAGGATAAAACAACCAAACAAGGTTACACTTTCTAAATGCTTCTTTTAGAGATGAATGGCAAGTTCAAGATTCAACTCTAATTGAGCTGAATCACACAAAGAAGGGATTTGCAAATGTTTGGCAGTGTGCTCATTGGTTTGTGCCAGACATTCTACACTAATTAAAGCAAATGTGTATCACAACAATTACCTTTTTGAAAGAAAGTGCTGTTCTCACTTTTTTCATTCTTTGTTGCATCTCATTCCTGTGGATTTCTTGGAACCTCTTTGTTTTCAGGACTTTCTGTCTACATGTACTCCAGCCACTGCTGAACATCATTTCTTAAAGCGGTATTAAATCCAAAACCAAAAATGTAATATATTGACGTTTACTTGATGTTGCTAACACACCTCCGGTGTTAGTGTGCCTACACTCTTGATGAATGAGCAACAGAGACACTTTTGGACAGCAGGATTGTCAGTCTGCAGGGAGGGGAGCGTTAGATGTGCTAGCAGGTTTAGATGCACTAACAAATTGAAGCCACACTCTAGCTCAGTGTTTCTCAACCTTTTTGACTTCGGGGAAACCTTGACAAAAGTTTAAGATCTCGGGGAACCCCTGAAAAAAATTCAGATCTACAGCTCACAGAACATTGGATCTGATCAGCGAGCTGTAGATCTAACAGCAATAAAGAAACTGTATCAAATAATAGAATTAATATTGTAAAAAAAACACTTCCCTCCTTCACAGCAGGTGTTCCACATGGAGCCCCCTTCACAGCAGGTGTCCCACACAGAGCCCCCTTCACAGCAAGTGTCCCACACAGAGCCCCCTTCACAGCAGGTGTCCCACACAGAGCCCCCTTCACAGCAGGTTACCCACACAAAGCCACCTTCACAGCAGGTGTCCCACACAGAGCCCCCTTCACAGCAGGTGTCCCACGCAGAGCCTCCTTCGCAGTAGGCATCCAATTTAGAGTCCCCTTCACAGTAGTTGTCCCATTTAGAGCCCCCTTCATAGTAGTTGTCCCATTTAGAGCTCCTTCACAGTAGTTGCCACATTTAGAGCCCCCTTCACAGTAGTTGTCTCATTTAGAGCTCCTTCACAGTAGGTGTCACATTTAGAGTCCCCTTCACAGTAGTTGTCCCATTTAGAGCTCCTTCACAATAGGTGTCCCATCTAGAGCCCCCTTCACAGTAGTTGTCCCCTTTAGAGTCCACTTCACAGTAGGTGTCCCATTTAGAGTCCCCTTCACAGTAGTTTTCCCATTTAGAGCTCCCTCACAGTAGGTGTCACATTTAGAGCCCCCTTCACAGTAGTTGTCCCATTTAGAGCTCCTTCACACTAGTTGTCACATTTAGAGTCCCCTTCACAGTAGTTGTCCCATTTAGAGCCCCCTTCACAGTATGTGTCCCATTTAGAGCTCCCTTCACATTAGGTGTCCCATTTAGAGCCCCATTCACAGTAGTTGTTCCATTTAGAGTCCCCTTCACAGTAGTTGTCCCATTTAGAGTCCCCTTCACAGTAGTTGTCCCATTTAAAGCCCCCTTTACAGTAGTTGTCCCATTTAGCGTTCCCTACATAGTAGGTGTCACCTTTAGAGTCCCCTTCACAGTGTGTGTCCCACTCAGGCATGTGCACCGATGGCACTCTGTCCCTCCTGCACTCTGCACTGCCACAGCTATAAGGCTCTTATAGCTGTGGTAATGTAGAGTGCAGGGGAATCAGAGAGCCATCGGAGCACATTGCACAGTGCTGGGAGGAGTCAGAGAGCTGCTGACCTTTGGATTGAGCCTTCTGTTCCTTCCTGGTTAGCGCCGCCATAGAAGACCTCCTCCTTTTTCCTTCTTCCTGCTCTCTGCACGCCTTCTCTGTTCTGCCCCCTGACCTGAGCTGGAACTATAGAGATACCATCGGGTATCAATGCACGCTGACACTGACTGAGTGTCAGCGCGCATTAAGGACGAGATTGGCAGTATACATCCGCCATAATCCCCGGCAACCCCTGGGGACCTCCTGAGGAACCCTAGGGTTCCGCGGAACCCTGGTTGAGAAACACTGCTCTAGCTAATGCTTTATAAGAAGTTTCAGCAACAGTTTTGCTCCTTTTAGGATAATGGTTGTACCTAAATAAATAAAACCTGACCCTCTGAATGGTACATTTTGTATAAACCCTCTAACTGCTACATCTGCAGGTCGAGATGTTCTATTGAAAAAAAACAGACTTTCTGGCAAGATCACCAGGTGAAAGTAACAGAAGAAAAACCTAAAAAAGAAAACAAATGCAGCCACCAGATCTAAGAAGCTGTAATATAATAAATGTTTGCTTTTGGGTTTAATACAGATTTGCCTGATGATGACATGGACCATGCCTGTGCAGTGTTATTCGTCATGGCTGCCTGTAGCCTCCACTGGGAGAGTGTGCAACAGTGTGAAAATGCAAGGACACAATAGGGAGACAGGGACAAAGCATTGTCACCATATAATAGAAAGATTACAAGAAAATCCTATGTTAGACTTACAGGTAACAGTATTTCTATGAGAGATGAGACGCTCCTCCCTACAGAACACACAATTACTTTAGCAGTTGTTATAAGTCCACACCCTTCCCCTTGGTCCTCAGTATGTATTAAAATAACCTCACAAAACTAGTCCGCAAGGGGAATAATCTCACATAGGCACTCACCACCTACTATTCAACACTTTTCCCTCCTCCAATGGGCGGGAAGTAGGCCTGCCATCCTGAAAGGTTTGTGGAAGTCTAACGTAGGATTTTCTCCATCACCTTCCAGGAAGGCACACCTGAGAGGATAATAAAGTAACCACAGGCCTACCTTAAGCCTGATTCACACCTATGCATTTTTAATTTTAATGCATTTTGCACATTTGCAATGCAGTCCATTTAATATGGTTTCCTATGGAACACGTTCTGTAGTTCAAATCTGCAAAATGCAAAAAGCACCAAAAATGCATAGGTGTGAATCCAGCCTTAGGCGTGATTCACACTAATTTGTTTTTTGATGCTTTTTGCAGAAATGCATTTCATTTTTTTAACAAGGGTTATGGAACACGTTCACATCAATGCATTTTTGTGCCTCTGCCTTTTTGGAAAGGGCAGGGGACTTTTCTTCCCGCAAAATGCAGCGTTGTCGTGTCCTTAACAACCGATGAGTCCTCAGCTGTCAGCAGGCTTGCCGGTTGAAAAAAAAAAAATCATGGAAAACACGGCATGGGGTCCCCCCAAAACAATACCAGACACTTTGTTCTGGTATGGATTTAGAGGGGACACCCCCCGCACCAATTTTTTTTTAAAAAATGGCATGAGGCCCCCAAAATCCATACCAAAGCCTTATCTGACCATGCAGCCCGGCAGGTCAGTAAAGGGAGGGGAGGAGCCAGCGCCCCCACTTCTGAACCATACCAGGCCACATGCCCTCAACATGGAGGGTGCTTTGGGGCAGGGGGCTTTGCCCCCCCACCCCTAAGCACCTTGTCCCTATATTGTTATCAGAATAAAGAAGCCCCCTTTAACAAAGGGGCCCCCTGATCCCGGGCCCCTCCATGTGAATGAGTATGGGGTAAAAAAAAGTAGTGTAATGTGACAAAAGACAATAGACAGTTTTCGATAAAAATGTCCTCTTCTTCCCCATATTCTTCCTCTGGTCTTCTTCCCCTGCTTCTTTCTCCGGTCTTCTCCTTCCCCCGTTTCTTCCTCCAGTCTTCTTCTTCTTCCTCCAGTCTTCTTCTTTCACTGGTCTTCTTATTTCTCTGGTCCTTTTTCTCCGGTGTTCTTCTTCCTCCACTGCTGCTTCCGCCACCGACCCAGCTGAAAATAATATAGCAATCCTGTTCTGACGCTTCCCCCTGCCGATCTGTCTGCTTCAATGTCGCACATTTCATATGTAACTGTGGGGCGTGGCCATCTGATGGTGTCATATGTAGAACCCGCCCCCTTGTGACATCATGGACCCATCATGCCCCGGGCAGTGATGTCACAAGGGGGTGGGGTCTCTGAATGACATCATCTACCCCTTCGCAGTATTGGAAGAGGTTTATTCAGTGGGTTGGCAGCGGGAGTGGTGGCAGAGGAAGAAGAACACCGGAGAAAGACAGGAAAAAGAAGATGGAGAAAGAAGCGGGGAAGAAGAAGACCGGAGGAAGAATCGAGGGAAGAAGAAGATTGGAGGAAGAAACAGGTAAGAAGAAGACATTTTTAATAAAGAACTTGTCAAAAACTCTCTGTTGTCTTTTATCACATTACACTCCAATGTACCCCATACTCATTCACATAGGGTGGCCGGGATCTAGGGGCCCCCTTGTTAAAGGGGGATTCCAGATTCTGATAAGCCCCCTGCCTGCAGACCCCCACAACCACCGGCCAGGTTTGTAGGGAAGAGGCCCTTGTTCCCATCAACATGGGGACAAAGGGCTTTGAGGTGGAGAGGCAGAGCCCGCTCACTCGTCCCCTCCCTTTCCTGACCTACGACGCTGCATGCTCAGATAAGGGTCTGGTATGGATTTCTGGGGGGACAGCAAACCATTTTTTTTTTAATTTTGACTTGGAGGTGTCATCTCCAAATCCATACCAGACCGCAGGCCATTCTTTATGTGAATTTTTTTTTTGCTAGCAAATTTTTTTTTTTACATTCAGCTGTCAGCAGGGAAGCCAACTAACAGCTGATGACTCATTGGTTACCAAGGATGCAGTGGCCAGCTTCCCAGCATGCTTCTTAGCAACTGGCTATATACAGTTAATGTAAAAAAAATAAAAATAAAAAAACAAATAAAAAAAACACAACACTCAAATCGTGGTAAAAATGTGGTTACAAAAACGCAGAATGCACAGCAAAAAGCACTGCAGAAATGGTAAAGCAACATGCATAGATAAGAATCGAGCCTAAGGATGGGACCACTGCCTGAAGAACCAAAGGCTAGGTCTTGTAGAGACAGTACTTCAACTCAGTAGTGCTTCAAGAAGGTATCTTGGCTTGACCAGGTGGCTGCGTTGTGAATCTGCTCCCAGGAGGCCATTGCCTTCCCACCCAGGATGTCACTAGAGCTCTAGCTGAATCTGCTACTAGTTTAGTTGGTGCAAGAATCCCTGAGTTCTCATATGCTAGAACAATAGCCTGTCTAATCCACCTGGAGACTGAAGCCTTAGATGCTTAGAGTCCCTTCCTTGGTCCCGAATGGAGGACCAAAATATGATTAGATCTTCTAAACTCCTAACCTATCTGTAAATAAATGAGAAAACATCTTCGTAACCTTGGGCAAATAAAGCGGAACTGGCCTGAGAATAATACTATCTGGTAGGATCAACAAAAAAGGTTCCTTTATAGATAAATTTTATAGGTCCCCCACCCTTCTAGCCGTGGTGACAGCGAACAAAAAGAACATTTTAAATGTCAGATATTTAAGGGATACCTCTTCTATTGGTTCAAATGGGTGTTTTGAAAAGGCCTCCAGCACCTTAGTCAAATCCCATGGCAGGAACCTGTCCTTTGTGACTGGGGTAACTCTATCCCTAGCCACCAGAAATCGTTTAACTAAAGGATCTTTTTCCAACCTGATGTCTAATAAAACTGAAAACTGAAAGGGCTCTAATCTGGGCTTGAAGGGTGCTAAGCGCTACCCCTTTGTCTACCCCGTTCTGAAGGAATTCTACAACCATGGGAACAGAGTTAGAAGAAACCAGTTTCTGCTTGCACCATAAAAAAATGTTTTCCATACTTTCTCGTTACTGACATTCTACTTAGAAGTAGGGTGTCTATAACCCTATCAGAGCGGCTTTTTAGCCTAAGGATCTGATGCTTAGAGCCACGTTGTCAATTGGAAGAATTACGGTTTGGGGTGTAGCACTGGTCCGTGGTACAGAAGATCCGGTTGGATCGACAGTCTCCAGGGGGGCATCACTGACAGAGATTTCAGGATCGCCAACCACACCCTCCTTGGTCACCATGGTGCAATCAGGAGAAGGTGGTCCAATGACTGGATGAGTTTATGCATGGGATTAGAGCCAGAGGAGGAAAGGCATATGCCAGTTTGAACTGTCAAACCTAAGCTAAGGCATCCAGACCCTCTGACTCTCTTTCACATGAGAGAGAGAGAAACCTTTTTACCTTCCTGTTCTTGTCATTGGCAAAAAGGTATATCTCTGGATGGCCAAAGCGCTGTATTAACACTTGAAATACCCTCTGTCTCGACTCCCACTCTCCCTAGCCGATTGGTTGGCAACTGAGAAAGTCTGCTTCCTGGATGCTCGTCCCTTTTATGTGAACTTCAGCTATTGAAACGACCCTTGCTTCGGCCCAGCCTAAGATGTTCTTGGCAAGGTCCAGGAGGGGTTCTGATCTGGTTCCTCCTTGGTGATTCAGGTACTCCACCGCTGTGACTTTGTCGGAGTTTACCCAAACCTCCCTGTTCAGAATACTGCTTTCAAAGGCCTTTAGTACCTTGCCTATTGCCCTGAGTTCTCTCAGTCACTGCACTGTCCCAGGCCCTCTTGTCCTTCTTGTCCTAAGAGGAAAGAAGGAAGAATTGAAGGTCTCTTGTGTGGAGCTGAGCCCAAACAATCACCAGAATACTGGCTGACATGAGACTCAGAACCTTCAGAATCTCCCTCCTGGAGCAAGAGGGAGGTTCTGCCAACCTTTGAACATAAGTTATCTTCTCTACATTTTCTTTTGGTCGAAAATGTTTTTGTAGTAACACAGGAAGGTCTTGACCTGAGCTGGTTCCAGGGACAACTTTTCCAGAGCCATTACCCAGACCAGCGTCTGCAGGACCCTGTCTACCATTTTGGTTTTCTTTTTTCTACCTGAACAGCCAAAAGCCCAAAAATGAGCAGGTCGTCTAGGTGGAGAATTAAGGCTATTCCCTGGAGGTGTAGGAAGGCCACTGCTTCTGCTACGAATTTTGTAATTATCCTCGGAATGGCCATGAGTCCGAAGGGGAGCACCCTGAACTACCAATGGAAGACTTCTTCCTTGGTCACACTGGAAAAAAAGAGAAGAAAAGAGGCGCCTCTAAGTGCAGACTTTAAAAACAGTTTATTAAAACCAACAATTGGCAACTCACATGAGACAGAAGATAAAAGGCACATGAACAGGTCCTCAAAGGGGTAACATCAGTGAGACGTCCATAGGCCAGGATTCATAACACCATCATGAACTGTAGCAAGCGTCCCTGTGAGTTGGTAACTGGCCGGAAACAGGGGAATCTTGAAATGAGGCTTGGTTCCGTGGCAGCTAGAGTCCCAGGATGATGATGTCACTGGACAGCGACGCGTTATCCGAGCCGGCGTGCTGCGATTGGTCCTACCCCGCCCCTTACTTTGCACATAAAACAAACCCCTTTGGTCCTGACCTATAGCTTGATAAAGGAGCGCGGCTGCCACACCAATCGCAGCACGCTGGCTCGGATAACGCGTCGCTGTCCAGTGACGTCATCATCCTGGGACTCTAGCTGCCACGGAACCAAGCCTCATTTCAAGATTCCCCTGTTTCCGGCCGGTTACCAACTCACAGGGACGCTTGCTACAGTTCATGATGGTGCTATGAATCCTGGCCTATGGACGTCTCACTGATGTTACCCCTTTGAGGACCTGCTCATGTGCCCTTTATCTTCTGTCTCATGTGAGTTGCCAATTGTTGGTTTTAATAAACTGTTTTTAAAGTCTGCACTTAGAGGCGCCTCTTTTCTTCTCTTTTTTTCCAGTGTTACAAGGACTTTGCTTCTGGTTCTAAGAAGGCTGACCTTTGTGCTGGGACTTTTTACTAATGCTGGTTCTTATACCAGCCACATATGGACTATTTTAACCACTTGACAACTGGGCACTTAAACCCCCTTAACAACCAGACCAATTGCGTCCTTTTTTTCACACAAATAGAGCTTTCTTTTGGTGGTATTTAATCATCGCTGGATTTTTTATTTTTTGCGCTATAATTAAAAAAAGACCGAAAATTTTGTAAAAAAATGAATTTTTCTTCGTTTCTGTTATAAAATTTTGCAAATTAGTCATTTTTCTTCATAAATTTTGGCCAAAATTTATACTGCTACCTACCTTTGGTAAAAAAAAAACTAATTAGTGGATATTATTTGGTCTTTGTGAAAGTTATAGAGTCCACAAGTTATGGTGCCAATCACTGAAAATTGATCACACTTGATTTACTGAGGGCCTATCTCATTTCCTGAGACCTTAACAAGCCAGGAAAGTACAAATACCCCCCAAATGACCCCTTCTTGGAAAGTAGACATTCCAAGGTATTTAGTAAGAGGCATGGTGAATTTTTTTAAGTTGTAATTTTTTCCCACAATTCTTTGCAAAATGAAATTTTTATTTATTTTTTATTTTTTTCCCAAAATTGTCATATGTTTACAGGTTATTTCTCATATCCAGCATATGCATACCACAAATTACACCCCAAAATACATTCTACTACTCCTCCCGAGTATGGCGATACCACATGTGTGACACTTTTACACAGCCTGGCCACATACAGAGGCCCAACATGCAGGGAGCAACGTCAGGCGTTCTAGGAGCATAAATTACACATAAAATTTCTTGACTACCTCTTGCACTTTTGAAGGTCCTGGAGCACCAGGCCAATGGAAACGCCCAAAAAATGACCCCATTTTGGAAAGCTAACACCCCAACGTATATTCTAGGAGGCATAGTGAGTCTTTTGAACGGTTCATTTTTTCCACAAGTTTTTGGAAAATGTGGAAAGAAAATGAAAACGCATTTTTTTTTTACACAAAGTTGTCAATTTATACAATATTTCTAACACACAGCATGTACCCCGCAAAAATGACACCCTAAAAT
>BLSH010549403.1:118866-138764 GCA_018402905.1 Glandirana rugosa
TGGATGTGTCGACAAAGACGAAGTCAATAATATATATATATATATATATATATATATATATATATATATATATATTATACACACACACACAGTACTGTGCAAAAGCTTTAGGCAGGCATGAAAAAATGCTGTAAAGTAAGAATGCTTTCAACAATATATATTTTAATTGTTTATTTTTTATCAATTTACAAAATGCAAAGTGATTTAACAGAAGAAAAATGTAAATCAAATCAATATTTGATGTGACTACCCTTTGGCTTCAAATCATCATCAGTTCTTACGCTTGCATGCTTTGTAAAAAGTCGGAGTTCATAGGGGTCAGGTGTATATTTAGCTAATTATACCAAGCAGGTGTTGATGATTATCAGTTTCATGTGTAGATTAAAACACAGTCTTTAACTGAAGCAGAAACAGCTGTGTAGGTGGCTTAAAACTGGGTGAGGAACAGCCAAACTCTGCTACTAAGGTAAGGGCGTGGAAGACAGTTTCATGTCACAGGTCATACGCCATGGTAAGACTGAGCACAGCAATAAGACACAAATTAGTTATACTGCATTAGCAAGGTCTCTCCCAGGAAAAGATTTCAAAGCAGCCTGCGGTTTTAAGATGTGCTGCTCAAGATCTTTTGAAGAAGCAAAAAGAAATGGACAACATTGAGGACTGTAGATGCAGTCAGCCAAGGAAACTTAAAGTGATTGTAAATCTTGTTTTTTCCTATAAAAATAACAAACATGTTATACTTACCCACTCTGTTGCAGTAGATTTGCACAGAGCAGCCCAGGTCTTCCTCTTCACGAGTCCCTCTTTTGTGATCCTGGCCCCTCTCTCCTGTTCAGAGCCCCCACAGAAAGCAGCTTTCTATGGGGGTACCTGAGCAGAGTCACAGCTTCCTGTGTCCATTCAGACATGGAGCGCTGACCCGGCCCGCCTCCTCTCTCTCCTCATTGGCTAGCTGACTTTGATTGACAGCAGTGGCACCAGTGTCCCAGCCAATCAGGGAGGGAGAATCTTGGGTGGCTAAGACATTGCTGAACAGGGAGGGACCTCAGGGAAGTGTTAGGGGGGCTGAGGGGGGCTGCTGCACACAGAAGGCTTTTTATCTTAATGCACAGAATGCATTAAGATAAAAAACCTTCTGCCTTTACAACCCCTTTAATGAATCAGATGAAAGACATATCATGCTTACTTCCCTTCCACATCGGAAGATGTTGAGCAGTGCCATTAGCATAGAACTGGGAGAAACCAGTGGGACCCCGGTACACCCATCTGGCCAGAAGTGGTCTTCATAGAAGAATTGCGGTCAAAAAGCCATACCTCCAATGTGAAAACAAGGCTAAGCGACTCAATGCACAAATACATAGGAACTGGGGTGCAGAAAAATGCCAGCAGTTGCTCTCGACTGATAAGTCAATATTTGGCTGTAGCAGGAGGCAGTTTATACGCCAAAGGGCTGGAGAGCAGTACAATAACAATGAAGCACGGTGGAGGTTTCTGCAAATGGAGTTGGAGATTTAGTCAGGATCAATGGTGTCCTTAATGCTGAGAAATACAGACAGATTCTTATCCACCATGTCATACCCCCAGGGAGGCCTGTGATTAGTCCCAATTTATTTTGCAGCAGGATAATGTCAACAACCCCAAACATCCAGACATTGTCTTTAAGAACTATCTTTAGTGTAAAGAAGAACAAAGAGTCCTGGAAGTGATGGTTTGGCCCCCATAGAGTCCTGATCTCAACATCTTCTATCTGCCTGGGATTACATGAAGAGATAGAAAGATTTGAGGCAGCCTACAGCCACAAAAGACCTGTGGTTAGTTCTCCAAGATCTTTTGAAAAACCTACCTGCCGAGTTCCTTCAAAAACTGTGTGTAAGTGTACAGTACTTGAAGAATTGATGCTGTTTTAAATGCAAAGGGTGATCACACCAACTATTGATTTGATTTGAAATTCTCTTCGGTTCATTTATTTTCCATTTTATTAATTGAAAAAAAAAACTATCAACACTATTAACAACTATTTCTGAAAGCATTCTTAATTTGCAGCATTTTTTTATACCTGCCTAAAACATTTGATATATATACTGTATGTACCCAGATCTGAACACTCATGCATTGTACTGTAGTATGCTGCATTGCTAAAGATAATGCAGGTATTTTTTCATGCATTGAGGTTTCGGTAATTGACCATTGAAAGTAAATGGGATGCCTTAATGCAACAAGCATCAAAGAAAAAAAAAGCATATTAACATGCGGTAACGGTAACACACACAAAGAGGTATGAATGTGCTCTAAATGTCTGCTTTACCTTAGCCTAGATAGAGAAGGATACTGTATGCAACACATAATTCTTATTTTTTGTCAGACATGGCACATTTAAGTCCACATGAAACTAAACCATTTTAAACGTTTCTGAAAAAAAATATAGTAAAAGTCCTTCTGTGTCCCCTCAGACTTCCCAGCATTCATATTATCTTAGAAGTGGGAAAGTAATGTTACCAAATACTCTTTTATTAAGGAAGAAGATCAATAATGGCAATTTTTCACAATGAAAAGTATATTAAATCTGTTATAGCACTTATTTTATATACTGGATAGGGGCTGGTTGGCATTGTAACAGTTGCATGACATGCCACTGTTTAAAAGTTCCTTTGTCTAAAATACCATTATTTATTATGTTCACACACTGGATTCACTGAACACTACTATTTTGTGCCATTTCTGGGATTTTAAACAACCTGGTCTTCCCTAGGTACAATATTGAGGTCAAGTGGCAGTGTGCAAAGTGTATTGTAGATAAATGTGAGCAAGGTTGAAATGTAAGAGCAATTTAAACAGCAGATTTAGACAAAATCAGGCTTGTACATACCGTAGGTGCTACAGTAGTAAATGTGAACAATGCACAGGTCTAGACACAATGATCCTCAGATCAAGTAAAAGCTGTAAGTCCTTATGCACACTATCATCAAAAATGGAGCATTCAGGATTGTGAATTGAACATCTTGAATGGATAGGAATACTAACAATGCTTTTCTATGTCTAAATATACACCTGATGTTTACAACCATTTTCACAAATAGCATTTAAATCTATTTACAGAAATATTTATGT
The DNA here is from genome assembly GCA_018402905.1 of Glandirana rugosa. Lineage (NCBI taxonomy): Eukaryota > Metazoa > Chordata > Amphibia > Anura > Ranidae > Glandirana > Glandirana rugosa. The sequence goes on from BLSH010549403.1 coordinate 121,975, forward strand.
TTGCTACTCACTCTGTCATTCATTAATTTTGCAAAGCTCAACTATTGTAAATTGATGTAAGCAAAAGCAACTCTATCGTGTTTATGGGCACAATGTTTAGCTGCAGAAAAAGTGATGTCATCTTGACCCAGAAAGTTCATCTTTTATCTTTTTGCTTAGCTGGGAGAGGATGACGTGTACTAACTTCTGGTGCTGCGGGCAGAGCAGAACAGGTGTGAAGCTCTGGTGGTGTATTTGGCTGTGGAACATGGAGTAGGTCAGGTATGCAGGGAGTCTTCTGGTGCAGGTGCGCTGGCCTGGTTCCCTGGTGTGGGCAGTGGAACAGGTTCTGTGACTGGATCAGGTATGCTTGGAGCCTTCTGGTGCTGTCATGTTTGTGGAACATGTGTGGGTTAAACAGATGCTGTGGACTTTGGTGGAACATATTCTTTGAGCTGATTGTCGACCAGATGCTGCGGGATAGCAGAACAGGTGTGGCGGTTTATAAAAATTGTGCACACTGTCAGGAATGGCCAACAATGTCTTAAATGGGGATCTTATTGTTAAAGTGCAACAGAAGTCTGAGCTCTGGGGCACTCGAGATCCTATGTATTCAGGTCAAGTGAAGAATCAACGGGCCTGGTTGGAAGTGTATAAAACTCCAGAAACTGCTCAGTGCAAAAGACAAAAATGAGAACAGAAGTAATTTTCAATTTATTTTTCAAAAGCATTTATTTAAATCGGTACAGTATATATATATTGCAGTAATCTAAAACTATGTATAGACGATGTATATAAAATGTCCATGACATAATGTTGGAGGGAAAGGAGGTTGGAGTAGTGCAGGAGTAGTGCAGGTATGAGATGAATAAATGTTATATTCCTTGCCAGTCAGAGCTATGTCCTTATATATTGTCCCAGTTTTTTCAATGCCATCTCATTTTCTGGTTATGGCATTTATAAGCTTGTAGTCTCTGGAATGGGTTTATGTCACTGTTGAATACTTGTGTCACAGGAATTTGACCTCATCTGACAGGTTCCACAATCCAATTGCAGACACAATCTACTCTCCTACAGTTAGTAAGTGTTCTTTACAGCTTGAAATGTAGTTGAAAGGTAATAAGCTGCACACACCAGCTAGGTTATACTTATGTTATGTAATTATACCCAAATATTTGGAAATACTTACCTCTGACATTCATACAATTCTATCGGTAGAGGTCTGTTTCCTTTGGTTAATGTTTTATTCAACCGTTTGTGTCTATTGTTGAGAGCAGAAATAGAGAAATCTCTATCTTCCAGTCAAAGATTCACCCATCAGCAATATTTCATGCTTTATCCTGAGACATGTAGATAATTGCGATTAACGCATTTGGTTGTCAGTGGAACTTTTTTCTACTGATAAAATCTCACTGATGATTAAATGTTTTAATCTCGACCTGTTAAGGGATGTGGTGCCTGTGATATCCATTCAATACTATACTTGTAGAGAGTTGGCAAACTTCAGGACAAGCAAAATGTTTTCAATATATTTTAGGAATGTGAATCTTGACACATTTTGTGTATTTATTTCAGCATTCTGCAGCAACACAGCATGATACTTTGTCTTAGGATCCTGTGATAGAGGCCTGGTCATGCTCTCTGCTTGTCCAAGGTTGACTGGTCTTTAGCCATCCTCTGTAGCTTGCTGCTGCCATCTTGTTGTGGGTGACCATGCTGGGTTACTCCCACTACTCTGCTCTCTGGATACGCTCTGTGAAGAATGGTGATGAGTTTGCTACTTGTTTTGCAAGGTGATAACAGTTTTTGGCAAAGGTAAACTCTAGCAGAAGCACATACCGTCCAGGTGGATGAGGCATGTGTATTTTGTGAATTTCTTTGACAGCTGTGCAGTAATCCAGCACGACAATTTCTATTTGTGGAAGAACTTCCTTTGGCAAACTATTTTGGGGATAGCTGTTACCTTTATCAAACTTTATACACATCAGAAGGAGAATGCCTCTGATACCCAGAGACATATACACAAAGTTAAACTCTCAAAATTGTTTTCAATAATAAATCCAGATCAAAGTATAAATTGTCTAGCAACGTTTTTACACAATTTTTTGGAAAAAAACGTACAGCCATTATGTTTACAAGCAGGAACATCCCATCTAGTACTAGATCATATGAATGAAGCAGCTTTACTAACTGTACTAACTGGAGGGAGGGTGCAACCAGCAGGGTAGAGGCTTGCATGTGCCTCTGTGATTTTGGGCAAAACCCAGGTTACTGGCATGTATACAATTGAAATAGGAACCTTTGCAATAAGTCCAATATAAGCAATTTCACCATTTGAAATAGATTAAACATATTCTTACTTTAAGGCCTCATACACACTGACTTTTTTTGACGCCGGTGTTTTCTGGCGTTTTTTGCAGCTCTCCATGTTAGTCAATGGCCCCATAAAAACGTTGGCGTTTTTGAGCTGTAGGTGGCGTCGGCGTTAGTGAGCAGAAAGTAGAACCCATGGCCATCGCGTTCTGAGGCTGTAACGTTTTGACGTTTTTTGACGCCGACGCCACAAAACGCCAACAAACGCCAACAAACGGCACCTAATATTGTACCGGCGTTTTTTGACGCTGACGTTTTTAGGTTGAAAAATAGCAGAGGGATGATTTTTTTTTTAAAAACGCCTATTGACGCCGACGTTCACTAACGCTCAAAAACGCCAATGCATAACGCCGAAAAACGTCGACTTTTTTTCCTTGACGTCAGACCCGACGTTTTGTTTATTTTTTTAGATACGCCCGTGTGTATGAGGCCTAAAGATGATGCTGTGAAAGATAAATTCCATATTTTTTTCTTTTGGACATAGTGGTAAATGTTATTTTGTTATGTTTCTGAAATGTATAAACCCTTACAAAGGGTTTAAGGCTATCTCCAAAGCTTGCATTTTGAAGAACTTAATTTGGCCAAGGATAGCTCCAAAATTGCTAACACAATAAAAAGTGTTAGACATTACTCTGATTAAGATTGGTCACTGCTTCAATCTCTGCACAGTGGCTGACTAACTCTTCCTAAAGCTTATGTAAGCCCTAAAGCCCAGTACACATTTACAGATTTCTTTCATTCAACTCAGCGGGCTGAACAGAAAAAATGGAGGAGTTTGCTGTACTATGAAATTTTAGTACAGTGATCTCCCCACTGAGATATTGTGTTGTGACAGGGGGACTTCCACCTCTGTTAGAACACACCGGTCAAGCATTGATTGGAAGATAATCATCTGCTGTTTTTACAGCATGCCTGGTTGACAGAAGCTGGGCAGGCTACTGTACACACGGGCTGAATGTCGGCCAGTTCCTGTTGTACCCGCCAATACCGGCTGGTATTTGGCCCATGTGTACCAGGCATAACAGTGAGCTTCTTTTATTTATTTAGTTTTGTTCTGTTACATATACCATTGAATGTATTATATTTAACAAGTTAAAAAAAAAACAGTTGATCTTGCCATAAATCTTCTGATCTGATCATTTCCTACACAGATTCAGTTATAAACATTACCTATTTTTGTACAGTATATATTTGCATGGTGTACGACATGGACCCTATGCCCCAGATGACATTAATTCTAACCAAATGCGTCAAATGGAGTCCATGTCCATGTGGTACCATGCACGTCAATCCTGTATACCAATCAATCGACTTCTAGGATATTTTGGATCTATTAATGCTTGTTTTATATCATATCTCTGTAAGTGTTTAGCACTGGTTTCTTTTAATAAGCTGTCAAGCAGTTTTACACTAAGTGACTGTTTTATCTTTCCTTCACGGGCCCTACTATGTAGCAAACTTTACCATCAGCCATCACAGTACCACCACCTGCAATATAATGAGGAAGCTGATTGAATCTTCTATACTTGCACATCACGCCTGTCTAGACTCTTAGAATTTGAAGTCTAGACCTCTAGTAAGGAGGCATTTTATATCAATATTGGTGGAGGTGCACTTGGGTGATCAAAATGCACATCAATTACACTTGCTGTTATTGGATGTTCATCAAGGAATTCACCTGCACTATTTAGAACAACACTAGTTGTTCACACTTCATGGACACTTGTTTATTCAATATCTATGTTCAGCATGGCAACGTTTTTTATTGATTCACAGTTACATTGTTATTAGTTATCTCTGAGGACTACAGAACTCCTCCCCCCTATGAGCTGTAGTAAAGTCTCTTTAAAAAAAAGGTCCCCCTGCACCACATACTAGCACATTATGACAGACTTAACTGTAAAGCGTACACCTCCAGTGGCAGGCTGTCATCACTGACAGGGTTTCCATCTTCTCTTCCTCTGGTCTTCCTTTTATTTGAATGGCGAGGCCCCAATGAGATTGGACACAAGCATGCGCACAACATGACTGGCGCAGAGTGCTCTGAATGGATGACACATTTGAGTGTGCCGTCCATTCAGAGCACAGTGCACATGCGACAGTAATGTCACTGATCGCTACAAATGTAATATCCCTTAAACTGTGCATGTTTAGGAAATATTCACTGTACCTAAAAGTCAGCCTTATTATAGGCTTACCTGTAGGTACGAGTGAAAAAGTGGACTTTACTACCTCTTTAAGAAATGGTAAGTTGCAACATATCATATTTTTGTTTTTGTGTTTCGATATACTTTATATGAAGCCATCTGTAGGTTTTTTGCCAGTATCCGGTGGTCATTGATTCTGCTAGGTTGCACCTCTGCTCTCTGAAGCAATATGATAGAAACATAGAAGAACAACTGCAGAAAAAAAAACAAGTGATCCACTGAGTCTGCCCGACACAGTTTGGGAATTGGGTCTTTTCCCAAAATTTTTGAAAGATGTTCTCTTAAACTTTTTCCTATGGCGCTGGCATGACAACTTCCCTCATCTCCTCCCAAATTACAGCACCGATTTTCTTTGTAATTTTGGAGCAGTTGAAACACCCATGAAGAAAATGTGATGCATTACTTTGTTCTTTTGCCAAGTATCTGGAAATAAACAAAAACAAAATTACTTCAGCATCATCATGTGGTTTGTTTTTGCTTTTGTGACATTAAACTTTTTTTTTGGGGGGGGGGCACTCCACTAGGCCATACACAACTATTCTATTTTTAGAACACACTTATACAGATCATACACAAGTATATTTTTAGACATTATACAAAGCCAAAAGTAGTCCATGTTTTCTAGATTTGGGTTCCTGTGGTTTTTCAGACCAGGAAGAGGTAGATAAGTTATCTACTGTATACGTTGGCTCTTTCATGAGGCCCAAACAAGGTGCCAACCCTACCTTACTCAATATTTTGAATAATATTGGGACTTTTTATGTTACGGTTTGATGACTCACTATGTAAGGAAACATGCAGCACACACATACATGGTTTTGTAGGCTTGCTTACCTTAGGGTTCCCAGAAAGTGTCCCTCTTGAGAAATTCTCTTCCACAGTCGAGTATAAAGTTGCATTAGACAGAGTCACACAATAGCCAACAAGCTATCAAAGGTCTTCACTGACATTTGTGTATAATTCTAAAATACTACAGTGTAGCTCCATAGCGTTGCATAGTCACAGCTCCTTCCTCCTCAGCAGCTGCGCAAATTACCTCCAATATAGCTCTCTCCACTCCACTCCACAACAGGACGCAAAGGTCATGCATTGAATTCTGGATGCTTAGAATGCATTCCATGGTGCGTCAAAACATAGTCAGGCAATATTTTCAGTTCAGGGATGTAAAAACAGCTCTAAATGTTGACTGTAAACTGATGTCATTTTATGCATCTAAACTGATCTTTTCACATTGTCAGAGGACTGACCTCCAACACTAGTGTACATGCTGCCTAATGGGTGCAAGTCATTCCATTGTGATCTGTCACTCTCTTAGCCACCTTCAAAAGATGACTCTACACTCCTCTGGTAATAATGCTAATAAAGTTTATTTATTATTTTATTTTAAAGTTTATTTTTATTTTCTCCACTGAGCATGGTTATCAGATCAAAGAGCATTATGAATAGGAGTACATGTGGAGTGGCAAGTTGTCTTACCAAGGACAATGTTCTTTCATTGAAGATCCTGTGAAAACCAGCAGCATTTACTTGATCATCAACATGTTATATCAGCCCCATCATTAGCACATTATATTAATTATAGTCCCACATCTGCACATTAAAATATATTAACCAGGGGTGTGGCCTGGCACCGGAGCGAGATGGCAGCGTAGTGGAAGAGCTCCGCCATCCAGACACCTCTAACAGCAGCAGCGAAGCTTTACAACCGCCATCCGAGCATCCAAACTCAGCACCCGGGCGTGGGAGACCTGCCTGCACCCACATGGATCCCCCTACTCAGCTTAGCCGGACGATTCCGGCAATGTTCCGGACCCAAATCCCCGAGACGCAGGCCGCGTCACAGGCCTCATCTCAGACCGCGGACTGTAGTACAGCGCGCACTCCTCCCAGCATGGAGACGACGGGACATCAACACGCAGGTATGCAGTCCCCTAATTCCTCCCCCCTTCTATGCCTGGCAGACTTGCAGCATGTTGCTGCGGACATAAAAGCTACGTTGTCAGCGGCCATCTCAGATCTCAAAGGGGAGATTAGGGCTGTAGCTTCCAGGTTAGACTCAGTGGAAGCGGCGGCCGTGACTCAGGGCACAGCCACCACGCAACTCCAAAGGGTCTCCTCTGTACATTCAAGACATCTCATGGAGATGCACAGGCATTTGGAGGATATGGATAACAGGGGGCGCAGGCATAATTTGCGGGTAAGGGGGATACCTGAAACAGTGGAGGGACCGCAACTCCAATCTGTGGTCTGGGCCATTTTTAACACAGTTCTGGGTAGACCCCCTGATGCCCCTATCGAAATGGAGAGATGCCACAGGGCCCTGAGACCGAAGGGGAGAGACACAGACCCCCCTAGAGACGCAGTCTGCTGTCTAGTGAACTTTATCCAAAAGGAGGAAATTCTGCGCCAAGCCAGAAATCATGGGAATCTGTCGCATGAGGGCGCACACATCCAGATATTTCAGGACTTATCTGCCATAACTTTGCAACATAGGAGGGAGCTTCGGCCCCTCTTACAAATCCTGAGAGACAGGCACATAATATACAGGTGGAAATTTTCTTTCTGCCTGCAAGCGACGAATGGGAACCGTACAGCCTCACTCCGGGTGCCGGATGACTTACAACCCTTTTGCTCCACTTTAGGGATACCCGAAGTGCAAGTACCAGAATGGTATAGTACCTTTTTACAACCAGAACCCTGGGTAATGATCCAACCAGAGGAATCTCCACGGGGACAGAGGAACAGACAAAGGCGCAGGAGGCTCTCAGGGAACTCTCCCCATAGAGTTCGAGGAGACATGGAAACTGATGAAAGTCCACGGGCATCACCGTCTTCGGTAAGACGCAAGACAGGGATTTAATAGGTTCCTCTTTCATGGGCTAATATCTACACTGAACTTTGTCATGTTCATCCCGACAAAAGTTTGACTGCAGCTGCCTTTTATTGCAGTTTACATACATACCTTGGTTTTTGTTTAATGCTATACACGCTGACCACGTTTAGTCCTCAATGGGGACTTACAGCATGTTCCTACGCAACAGACGAATAATAACCAGTTACCCTCATTAAAGAGAACGATGGGAAACAGACATTTAAACGGAACTATATGACAACGGTCGTTTTTCTCAGGATCAAGAGGGCAAAGGACCAGGGGCATAACTCATGACTATTTCAGGAAACTATCTGGGGGAATGGGATCGGTAGTATTCGGAGATAGCGAGCCGCTCATACCACCTCCGGTACTCGATTGGATCCTGCCTAGCATGATTTCTGTGCATTACAATAAGACTAACAAGTGGGTCATACAGCACCCTTGAGGAAATATATGCCAGAAATATGAGGAATGTTCCTTTTGGGTCTGTTATGTTTTTTCTGATTGCCTTTTTCTTAGTTACCTTTGCTTCTAGCTAAAAACACCGGGAACTATAACTTTTGCCAAATGATAAGGTGCACTTGAGCCTGACACCCCCACGGGAGTTGAGTAGGGGATGGCTGAATATATCATGTACCATGGAGTCTGTGGTGTTATGGGGTTTTATGTTAACCAATGTGAGTCAGTTTGGTACGCAAGAAATATATAGTCCTTTTTTTTTTTTTTTGCGGGATGGGGCGGGTGGGTGCTGTGAGGAGTTTGTGGCCGAGGTGCCTGGATTGACGGGATAGGCCCTCTGTATTTCACGACACCTTAGGCCCCGGGCTACTAATAGTTAATACCAAACCGAAAGCCTCTGCCCCGGGCAACACACAGCACCCACCTGCAACCAGTCGAAAGACAAGGCAGTGTCTCCGAGAGGGTATCTTACTCAAATCAAGCTGGTATACATACATGTTGGTGGCTCAGACCACAAAAGAAAGGGCTTTATGTGCTCACAGGTTTCTAGTTTTTGAGTTATACTTGTCTGTTTTGTTCATATTTCTCTTGCCCATGCCTTCTTTTTAAGACTCGCGGGTTCTGGGGCCATCTGCTCCGGACTCCTAGTCAGGAATGTGACATTCCTGGGTGCCTGCACAAGGGGCGGGACTTCTCTGTTGGAGGCAAAGGGCGCCTGGCCATGAGAGTCGAGCCCCACATGACGGGAGAACTGGAGCAGACTTGACCCAGGGCACCATGCGACAAACCTCACGAAGGTAAGGGAAATCTTTAATGCTTTTATTGTTGTTGAATTTCTTCCTGGGAAAGCGGAAGGGGGGAGCTCTGCCGTCTTCCCCACTGGGAGGAAGGCACAGCTCCCAAAACCTAGCAACTGTAGGGGGGGTTGGAGATGGCGGTTGTCTCCTTATTCAGATTTCAGTTATAGAGGGTGATCTAGGATGGCGAGAGTCCAGTTGATTGGTTAGACTCTTGGTGTTGGTCACTTCTCCGACTTTAGGGAGACAGGTTTTTCCCTGAAAATTTACCAGTGGTTCGTATTTTTCATTTTTCTAAAATCATAAGTTAAGCAACATACATAGGTGTCCGAGCAGGCTGACAGACACCTCTGGTCTTCTAATATACTTTCAGATTACCTGAAAGATCTCCAGGTGAATGATTACTCAGAAAGACATACTGGTTATTAAGTTTGAGTGAGACTTTATTGACGAAGTAAGCCTTAACCTACCTAGGTCCTGATCTTTCCGACCAGGCTTGTTTCCTTCTTTCTCACCTCCCTCTACTCTCCTCCCCCCTCTTTTCTTTGCACATCTATAGTCTACCCGTCCGGGGAGCTATCTCTTTTTCTCTCTCCCTCACCTTTCCTCTAACCTTTAGACCCTCTCTTCCGCGGACAGCCCTCTCTGCGCCCGTCCACTTGACAATTGGAAGTTGGGGCCCAATAGGTGGCCAACATGGCCTCGGTCAGCACACATGTGTCTAATGCATCCCTAAAAATTTATTCACTGAATGCGAAAGGCTTAAACAACCCAGAGAAGCGAAACATGGTATTGTCAGAAGCACACCGTTACAGAGCGCAAATCATCTTTTACACTTGGGGAATAAGCGTTTTCCCGTAGCATACCATGCAACGTGTGAGGATTCGAAAACGAAGGGAGTCTCTGTGTTACTCTCAGGGTCGTGTCAGTTCTCATTGGCAGATCAGTGCTCAGATCCAGAGGGGAGGTACTTATTTCTTAGAGGTACCTGGAAAAATAGGGATGTAACACTGGCAAATATATATTGCCCGAATACCAAACAGGTGCCCTTTATAAGGGAGGTGCTTTTGAAGCTGGCCTCCTTTCGCAAGGGCATCCTGATCCTGGGGGGGGATCTGAATGTGGCACTTAATCCGCTACTTGACACGTCGAACGGGGCTTCGACACTTACGTTTAGGGCTCTACGCCAAATTAAACTTCAACTAGCATCCCTGACTCTTCACGATGCATGGCGTACTCTCCACCCACAAGTCAAAGATTTCACGTTTTTCTCCTCTCCACATGATCGATACTCTAGGTTAGATTATCTCTTTGTGAGTCAGGCAGACCTACAATACGTTCAGAATGCCACCATAGAGAGTATGGTGATCTCAGATCATCATCCAATTACGATGACCCTAAGTATACCCCAGAGAGAATTCTCCTCCAAACTGTGGAGACTGGATACCTCCTTACTCACTGACGTAGGGTCATGTGCCGAAATTAAAAAAGCATTAATGGAATACTTCCAATTAAATGATACACCAGATACAACCCCAATGACCCAATGGGAGGCTCATAAAAGTGTACTCAGGGGTCACTTATTGGCCCTGGCGGCGAGAAAGAAAAAAGAAAGAGCTAGGACCTTGAAGGAGCTGTCAGATAGGATAACTATCCTGGAAGCCCAGCACAAATGCTCCTTGGCAAAGGATAAGGCGAGGGAGTTAGCGGACACGAGAACATTACTTCTCACAGAATTGACGAATAGAGCGCAACGTAAGCGGGCCCGAACTAACAAACTATTCTATGAGCAAGCCAACAAACCTGGAAAACTTCTTGCGAGGTTTACCCAGAACAAAAACTTAAAACATACAGTTCATCATATTACAGACTCAGCAGGAACACATCAAGCCAGGACTGATGAAATAGCCAAACAATTCCGAGATTTTTATGCCAAGCTATATAATATTAGGGGAGAGAGGGTGGGCGAAGATGAGGACAGAGTACACAGTGTGGCAATTAACGAGTTTTTGACTCAACATAGCCCTAATGCACTCTCAGTAACAGACAGCTTAGCATTGGAGAAACCAATCTCATTGAAGGAATGGGAGGAAGCGCTGAGAAACACTAAGCCTGGTAAAAGCCCCGGTCCTGACGGATTCCCGTGCATATATTATAAAAGCTTCGCGGACATCCTAGCCCCTGGTTTTCTTAAAGCATTCAATTCGCTAGCACACACCTCTCATAACTCAACATCCCTATTGGAAGCGTATATTGCAGTACTCCCCAAAGAAGACAAAGATCCTGATAGAGTAGCTAACTATAGGCCAATTTCGTTACTAAATGTTGATGTCAAACTATTTTCCAAGATTCTGGCCACCAGATTGGGTCAATACATTCCAGGCTGGATAGGCTTGGATCAGGTGGGATTTGTCCCCGGCAGGGAAGCTAGGGACAATACGACTAAAGCGCTAGACATACACCGCTGGCTCGTTTCAAACAAACAGGAAGGCTTCTTTCTGGCTATGGACGCGGAGAAGGCGTTTGACAGGGTGGCCTGGGATTACATGGAGGAAGTCCTGAAAGCTGTGGGTTTAGGTGACAGCATGCGTGCTTTCATAGGGGCCCTATATGCTAGACCCACAGCGAGGGTCAAAGTGAATGGTTACCTGTCGGACGCCTTCTCCATCCATAATGGGACGAGACAGGGGTGCCCGTTGTCCCCGCTCCTCTACATCCTGACCCTAGAGTCCCTCCTGAGGTGTATTCGAGACAACACGGCTATTAGTGGCATTCGAGTGAAAGATAGGGAATTTAAGATTGCGGCTTTCGCAGACGATATCCTATTATTCCTTTCAACCCCGCTAGTGTCACTGCCCAACCTCATTTTGGTACTCGAAAAATTTAAAAACATTTCTAACCTACAGATCAATTATACGAAATCCTTTGCCTTGAACATCTCTTTGCCGAGGAGCATGGTGCAACAATGCCAAACCAACTTCCCCTTCCAGTGGAAAACTGAGGCCATCTCCTATTTAGGCATACAGCTCACGAGTAAGTTTGAGGAGTTATATAAATGGAACTTCCTGGTGGAACTACAGAATATAAAACAGGATCTCAAAAGATGGAACACCCCGACCATATCTTGGTTCGGAAGGGTTTCCCTCTTAAAAATGAACATTCTCCCTCGGCTATTGTATAAGATGCAATCACTGCCCATTGCCCTGCCACCCTCTTTCTTCCTGGCATACAAAAAAGTATGTAGGTCATTTCTGTGGGGAGATAAACCAGCAAGACTAGGATGGCACAAGCTAGTAGCCCCCAAACTTGACGGAGGATTAGGACTACCAGACATACAGCGATATTACTACGCAATTCATCTATCTAGAATCTTAGATTGGAAAATACACTACCAGCATAAAGGGTGGGTTGCTTTGGAGCACGGTATAGCTAACACAGACCTAGGACTTGTTCCCTGGTTCCCTCAGAAGGACGTTCCGCCTGCAGTAGAGGAGCATCCTTTGATAGGGAATACTCTAAAAGTGTTTCGGAGGGTATGCACAACACACAAAGTAACAGGGCATATTTGCCCTATAACACCTCTTAGGGGCAATCCGTTGTTTCCACCAGGGATGTCCAAATCTTTCCTGAAAACAGAATGGCCTTTTGCGGAATTGCAAGCCAAACAATTCTTTCTAGGGGGGAAGTTCAGGAGTCGATCAGATTTGGCTTCAATCTCAAACACATCCACATTTCCTATGTGGAGTTATACCCAATTAAGACATTTTCTAGACAATACCGCTCATAGGGAGATGTCTACGAGACCTCTAACGGTCTTCGAAACGTTGCACTCAAGCACTACCCCACAGAGTCATGTCATATCGGCCTTATACTCATCGCTGTTTGGGGGGGTACGGACACTCACGAAGACAGAAAGGTCCTTCTGGGAGAGAACCCTAGAAGTAGAAATTAGCGAGCGAAAATGGGACCAAATTTACCTATACATTCACAAAGGTTCTCTTAACGTTAATACCCAAGAAAATGGGTACAAGCTATTAACGAGATGGTATAAAACCCCGGACGTAATACACAAATTTATGCTCTCCATATCAGAGCTTTGCTGGAGATGTGGAGGCGAGAGGGGAACATTTCTGCATATCTGGTGGCACTGCCCCCTGATCCAGTCTCACTGGAGGATGGTACATGACACGATCCTGAGAGTGACAGCAACCCAATTAGAATTTTCACCTGCACAGTTCCTTTTGCATTTTTCGGAAACCCCCAAAAAAGCATACTTTAAGACATTACCCATGCATATGGTCAATGCAGCGCGTATGTGCGTACCAAAACACTGGAGGTCGGTATCCATACCCTCTGTAAGGGAATGGGCCAACCGCCTGAACCATATAGAAGCTATGGAGGAACTGATCCATACAGCCCAAGACGACCTTATTTGCTTCTCTGAAAGTTGGGCACCATGGCGCAAATACAAACAATCTCTGGAATATCAATCCCTATTGTAATTTAGAGAGGACCCAGCCTCTCAATACAGTTGAAAGCGTGGCCTACCTGGCTCCCAATTCAGGGGTCGGGGAGGATGTTGGTGGGCAGAGAGGGTTGTTGGTGGTAGCCCCACCCCCTCTGTGCCGTACTTGTCTTCTCCCATCCCGTCCCTCTTTCTCATGTCTCCCCCCTTCCCCCCCTTTTTTCTCTATTTTTTTTTTCTTTCTCTTTCTGCTCCCACCTGTCTTCTCTCGTCATCTTCTCCCTTCACTTTTTCTTTTCCCGCTAACTGCCTTACTCTATCTACCTCCTGTGGGCAGTCGTTTTTATTTGCAACAGCCCATAAGGCCTGAGCTCTGGTAGATAAGGGTTATTATAAGAGACCAATAAAAGCAAGAATGGTAGCGGAGGTTGAGAATTTCACATGTTTGTATCTGACTGGAAGTAGTTCTGGGAACCTAGGCATATGGATATATTGTCTTCTGGTTATATACTTGTGATAATATTTTGTACCTGGATAACAACATCATACATACTGTTATGTGCAATTCTTTCATGTGCGCTGTATAAAATCCTTAATAAAGTGTTTATAAACAAAAAAAGCTAAAAAAAAAAAAAAAAAAATATATTAACCATGACAATCCACCATTATTAAATTATAATTATAACAGCCCCATCAGCGTAATATTATATTTATAATAATATCCCTACCAGCAGAAAAAGTAAGAATATTAAAAGCTTTGCAAATAACACATTTGTATAATGATCAGACTTTCTAAGCAGTGTTTTCTAATTGCAAGTTTAGTCCTACCAAATACACATGATACAACGTTATGATTTGCACATTCCAATGATAAATATAGCCCCACCATTTGCAAGCAATATTAATGACAATGATCATGATAAAAGCCTCACCAGTAACACATTATAACAGACTCACCAGCTGTGCTATATAATAACTATAACAATCATGCCAGTAGCTTACATTAATGATTGCAATAGCTCCATCACCAGCACATAACAAAAGCTCTGCCAGTGTCTCATTATAATAGTTATACCAGCTCTGACAGCAGCACATTTTATTATAACAACACTGCCAACAGAAAATGATATATATAAAAAAAAAACTTAAAATAAATAAATTAATAAAACATTATGATAATGATAAAGCCTTGCCAGCAGCAAAATACAATAACAATAACAGCATTGCCAGCAGGCCATTATAATAATGAAACCAGCTCTGCCAGCATAATAATATAATAATGATAACAGCTCTGCCAGCAGCATACAATAATAATGATAATAGCTCTGCCACTAGCACATTATAATAATAGTAATATAAACCCCTGCCAGCAGTATATTATAATAATAACAGCTCTGCCAGCAGAATATTATAATGGTAATAGCTCTGCCTGCAGAACATTATAATAACGATAACAGCTCTACCTGCAGAACATAATAATAATAATAATAATAATGATGTAATAACAGCTCTGCCAACAGAACATTTTAATAATTATACCAGTTCTATTAGCAGCACATTATAATAATGATAACAGTCCTGTCAACAACATGTTTTATTAACAATAATAGCATTACCAGCACACATTATAATAACAATAAAATCCTACTAGCAGCACATTATAAACGTTTACTAGCCTTACCCAAAGCACAGTATAATACTGAGATTTTTTTTCAATTAGTTTAAAGGCTAAGGCAATATCATTTTCAAATATAACATTGGTAACGGAAGTGAATACTTCTATTTTTGTCTGTGCAAAGCCCTCATCTGAGCAGGTTTTGGAAGAATTTAGGCCACTCTAAAGATATACCAGGATATGCAAGATGCAAGCTTTATGAGTGTTCAGTGAAAGTAGACAATCTCCTTACAAGGCGAGTTACCTTTTTATTTTAATGTGTATTAATTACTTTTATTCCCAATAGTAATACCAATCTAATATAACAACCATGCCATTCGTTATCGTTATATATTTATGTTATTGGTATCACCCTCTGAAAACTTCTCTAATGTGTTGGAATTGCTTTTTCCCTTTTACATTTACATTCGATTTCTGCCTTCTCCCTTATAGATTAGTATATTATTATTTCCGTGTATGTAGCACAGCTACCTGTAAATCTGACAGTTATCTCACGTGAGAAGGGCTTCTGTTCACATTGTTTTCTTTTCTTATTTTTTGCAAACTTTATTGTGTCTAGTAAAACATGTATTTTATTGTGATTTTTAAAGAATCATAGCAAAAGTCATAAACCGCAGAGATAATCTTTAGGCCTCATACACACGGGCGTTTTGCACGCCGGCGTTTGTAGGCGTTTTTTGCAGCTCTCCATGTTATTCAATGGCCTTCTAAAAACGCCGGCGTTAGTGAGCAGTAGAGGGCGTCAGCGTGCTGTTTTTAGAACGCGGGACCATCGCGTTCTGTAGCTGTAGCGTTTTGGCGTTTTTTGACGCCAATCGGCAAAACGCTCACTAACGCTTGCTAACGCCCGCTAACGCCGTACCGGCGTTAACAATCGTTTTTTGACGCCGGCGTTTTTAGGTTGAAAAATAGCAGAGGACTGATTTTTTTTTTAAAAACGCCTATTGACGCCGACGCTCACTAACGCTCGCTAACGCCGATGCAAAACGCTGCAAAAAACGCCGATTTTTTAAAAACCGTCGGACCTGGCGTTTTGCTTATTTATTATAAAACGCCCGTGTGTACGAGGCCTTAATGGTAAATATCTTGCACAGTGGTTCTCAACTCCTGTCCTCAGGACCCACTAACAGGCCAGGTTTGCAGGATAACTGAAATGCAACACAGGTGATATAATTTGCTGCTCAATGATTGCAGTATTCTAGTCTGCATCTCCCCAAGGTATTACTTAAAATCTGGCCTGTTGGTGGGTCCTGAGGACAGGAGTTGAGAACCACTGACCTAGCAGTGCAGAAAATACTCTTTACTGGCTTTTCAAGATTCTAATGTATTTTGAGGTAACCACAATGGAGTTCAGTTTGACCCTGCTGTCCTCTATGCCTGTGTTGCATAGTATCATTGCTGTTGGAAAAGCTAGCAATAGTTTAGCCCTGCAAAAGGCAGATATAAGGAGCTGTGTTAATAGAAGAAAAAAACAGCCCAAATGAAATTAAATACATATCCATGGCCAAAGTCTTGACACTTACCAATTTCTGTTATACTTCCCTTATACAACTCCTTGAACTGAGAATATGAAACACATATCTATCTACAAAATTACAGTGACAGTTATATTGTTCTCAGTATTTTTTCCCTGTATTATTAAAATGTCCTAAACGTAGATTATAATAGGGAAATTAGCATCTAATCACTTTCAAGTACTGGTGTGGTAGCTTACTCTTGTCTGTAATTCTATCTGAAAATATTCCAGCAGCATACGATTTAGTAAAATTACTATTATTGAAATAATAATATTGACCCTGGGTTCAGTTTTAGTAGGGATCAGTGATATTGAAATCAATGGGACCCAAATCTGTCAAAAAAAATGTCCCTTTATTGGGCTGATAATTAAAAGGTTGTAAAAAAAACCAAAAAAAAACAGTGTGTGTGTGTGTGTGTGTGTGTGTGTGGGGGGGGGGGGGGGGGG
>BLSH010549403.1:138774-185755 GCA_018402905.1 Glandirana rugosa
GGGTTCCCTGTCCTGGGGAACATACAGCATATAAGTGCAAAAAAATGATAAAAATTCCATTTAACTGGGGGGCAGTGACATTTTTAAAGGAAAATGCTTTTTAAATTGGGGGCAAATGGTATTTCCTTTTGGCTTTTATTAAAAAAGGAAAAATGGATCACAGGCTTCTTCAAAGGTTCGCCATTATTGAACACAAAAAAACCTTGAAGTCTCTCTAAAAATCTACACCAGCCTGACAGGGCTGGAAGGGGGGGGTAAATGTGCACCCCCTTCTAAACCATACCAGTCCACATGCCCTCAACATGTAGGGGAGACTTGCCAGGGGTTACCCTGTCCCTATGTTGATAAGGATAAGGGCTTCTTCCCCACAACCCTGGCCTGGTGGTTAAGAGGTTCTGTTATCAGAATCTGGAAGCCCCCTTTAAAATAAGGAAGCTCCAGATGACGGCACCCGCATGTAAACAATGAAGGGGTAACTTAGAATTAATGGCTCCCACATGTTTTACAAGTCCTTTATTAAAAAAAAATATAAGTCTCCAAAAATGAACCTCATTGTAAATCCCTTATCAATCATGATGCCTGCTGCCCGCCGACTAGCCAAAATTAAAAACCCAATGGATCCAGTGCACATGACATTACTACTCACCTAATGACCGCACCTGCTGCTTTCCTAGGAACCATTGACAGTGGTAAGCTGTCATATATAAAAGCAGTAGAGATACCACTTCTATAAATGATGCTTGGCTTCTGCTGAACAGGGGGGCCCACAACCGAACAGCCACAGTTCAGTCCGAACCTAATGGCTCATCATTACCACCAGCAATATTTATCAAATCCGGTTAATCTTTATTTACCACAGTAACAGGTCTTGGTGAATGCAGTATTTAAGGAATGTGTATAATTTTAACTAATTGTTAAGGAGCGGCGGCTACCATGTCCTTAACAACCTCACCCCAGCTAAATGTAAGGAGAAGAATTGGTGGCATTAAAAAAAAAAATCACAAAAAAATGTTGTGGTTCCCCCCAAAATCCCTATTAGACCCTTATCTGAGCATGCAGCTTGGCAGATCAGCTCCTAAACCATACCAGGCCACATGCCCTCAAAGTGGGGGTGGATGCTTTGGGGCAGGGGGACTCTTACCCACCAAAGTACCTTGTCCCCATGTTTATGAGTACAAGGGCCTCTTCCTCACAACCCTGGCCTGTGATTATGGGGGTTTGTGGGCAGGGGGATTATCGGAATCTGAAATCCCACTTTAACAAGGGGGCCCCCAGATCCTGGCCCCTCTCCATGTGAATGAGTTCACTCATTCATCAAAAAAATGCTCAAAAAGTGAAAAAACAGACAAACACATCATTTGACAAGTCCTTTATTTTTTAAAAAAAGTCCACGTTGTAGAGCCATCTTCAATCACATTGACCACCAGCACCACCAACCAGAAAAAAAAAAGATGTTCTCACCCAACGCTAGCTCCTGCTGCTAAATAAACCAAGGGGCGGGGCTATCTGGGGATGTCACCAAGTGGTCCCACCCATTATGATGTCGACAGCTGATGACTAGTTGTTAAAGACGCATTCAATACTAAAATATTGCATTATTTAATAGTGCATGTAATATTTTAGTAGCATTTTTTGTGAATGCCGAAAATGTTTTTGAAAAACTCTGTGCAATATTTTACCATATTGGTGGTAGATACCACTTTGTGAATTGAGCCCAGTAATTGTTAATGAATAAGTGTACAGTACAGAACAAATACGTGATTTGGATTTTAAATGCAGCTACTATGACTCAACTCATTCAGAATGAAAGGGTTTGTTTGCATATTGAAACCCCAGATGATTAAGATTACTGTTCCACACAATAAAAAGGGATTTTTTGTATAACTTACCGTAAAATCCTTTTCTCTGAGTTCACTGACAGACGCAGCCTTCTTATGACACATGGGGTTATGCTCATCCTACTAGCAGTAGACTAGGCAAAACAAACAAAAGCATAGGTTGGCCCCTCCCAGGGGGCCGTCCTTACCTTAGCATATAACCCCCCTGCCCTGAACAACACATCAGTTCGTAACAAGCCGTACAAATTCAACGCATAGGGGTGGGTGCTGCGTCTGTCAGTGAACTCAGAGAAAAGGATTTTACGGTAAGTTATACAAAAAATCCCTTTTTCTCTTCCGTTCACTGACACACGCAGCCTTCTTATGACACATGGGGGCGCCCCAAAGCTGTGCCAATCAAGAGGGGTGGGCAAACCATAACAACTATACCCAACAGAAAAACACCCTCTCAGGCGGCGCTAACTGCGCCTATACTGCCGCTTGTGATACTTTGCGGCCAAAAGCAGTATCCAAGGATGCTGAAACATCAATTTTGTAAACATGTGCACTGAGGCCAAGTAGTGGCCTTGCACACCTGAGACACCGAGGCTTGGTGTCTAAACGCCCAGGAAGTACTAACTGCCCTGGTGGAATGCGCCGTGACCGGAAACGGGGGAACCTTGCCCCGAATCTCAATCCACGAGATACGGTAGCTGACGAGGCCGCTATGCCTTTGCGCGACCCTTCCGTCAGCAAAAATAAAGAATCAGACTTCCGAAAAGAAGCTGTAGAACTCAAATACACCCACAAAGCCCCCACCACATCCAAAGAATGCAGTTCAACTTCTTTGGAATGCTACGGGTGCGAGCACAATGAGGGAAGAGCAATCTCCTCATTTAAATGAAAGGAAGAAACCACCTTTGGAAGAAACGAAGGGGCAGGCCGCAAAACTGCCTTGTCCTTATGGAGGACCAAGTAATGTGACTTGCAGGATAATGCTGCCAACTCCAACACCCGCCTGGTGGATGTGAGAGCCACCAGAAAGGCCACTTTCTGCGACAACAACTGTAAGGGAATGTCCCCAATCCTTTCATATGGTGGCTTCTACAACACAGAAAGCACCAAATCCAACTCCCACGGTGCCAAAGGCGACTGTATTCGAGGAGCCACATGACGTACCCCCTGTACAAATGTACGGATCAATGAATGAGATGCCAAGGGCCATTGAAAAAGAACCGCCAGGGCCGAAATCTGACCCTTAAGCGCACTTAACGCCAGGTTCTTGTCTAGTCCTTGCTGCAAAAAATGACAGTATCCTGGACACTATATAAGAGCGGGGGTTCCAACCCCCTGTCTCTCACCAGGTAATATCCAGGTCCTGTGAAAAATCTTACGTGAGGTACTCTTACGTACTTTAATCATAGTAGGGATTACGGAGTCAGAGACACCCCCATCCCTCAATACATGGGACTCAATAGCCAAGCTGTCAAAGCCAGCAAGGGTAAAGCAGGGTGCAAGATGGGCCCCTGAGATAGTAGGTCTTCGCGAAGCGGAAGACGCCACAGAACATCTGCCACCATCCGCACTACGTCGGTGTACCAAGGACGCCGAGGCCGATCCGGAGCTACCAGGATTGTCGGGATTCCCTCTGCTTCTATCCTGCGTACAACGCTCGGTAGAATATTTAGAGGAGGAAAGATGTACAGTAGCCGATACCGACCCCAGGGCGCTACCAGTGCGTCCGAGGCGACCGCCAACGGACCTCCTGTTCTGCACCCAAAGGTCTCCACCAAATCAAGGGTCCCCGGGACTGATGATCCGACCTGATCAGCCTGTCTAGGGATAGGGGAGATTTGTCCCATTGTGACAAAATTGCCTTCTGCAGGTGCTGAGTGTGACTCTGAGCATAAGGTATCGCTTCGAAAGTCGACACCATGAATCCCAACACTCGCATACAGAACCGTAAGGAGAACCACTGGCGTGATAACAGGGTTCGCACTGCTGCCCGAAGTGTTAGAGGCTTGCTCGGTGTTAGAAACACGCTTGCCTGTACTGTGTCCAGAATCAGACCCAGGTACTCCAGCCGGCAAGACGGAGTTAATGATGACTTCTGCAGGTTGATCAGCCAACCGAACTCCTCTAACGTGGACACCGTGATCGTCATGTTCTCCTCCAGAGCTGTAGCAGACTCTGCTCTCAGGAGTAAATCGTTGAGGTACGCTACAACCGCGATACCTCTCTGCCTCAGCAATGCCAGCATCGGTGCCACCACCTTGGTGAACACTCGGGGAGACGAGGCCAGCCCGAAGGGCAGAGCCACAAGCTGGTAATGCAGGTCTCCCGCTGCAAAACGCAGAAATGCTGATGCTTGAGACAGATCGGAACGCTGGGCCGGGTGCCCTAAAAAAAACTTGCCTACGACGAAAATCTCGCTGCTTTGGCTCTGGAAGGAAAGTACTCTTCCCTCCCGTGAAATCCTTAATGATTTCATCCCACTGTGGGCCAAACAGACGTTCCCCTGAAAGGGCCGATCTGTAAGAGCTTTCTTTGAAGCCTGGTCGCCTGACCAAGAGTGGAGCCACAGCACCCGCCTGATAGCAATTGGAAAAAAACTGACATTTTTGACAATATAGGAAGAAGATCCAAAGCAGCATGGTATATGTAGCGGAGATCTTCTTCCAAATGTTGTGCCCGCTATAACTCAGCCTGTGCACATTCACTAGACAAACTAGTGTGCAGTGCGGCAGCGTGCTCACGAAGAGACTGTGCCACCCTTGCAGCTGCTAGCGCCTGCCGCATGACTGACCCAGCCAACAAAAACAGTGCTTTAGATACTGCCTCTGTGCGGTGATCGGCCGCCTCCCTAAAGGATGGAGACCCCTCCAAGGGAATGGTGGTTGCTTTATTTACACGAGCCACGGCAGAGTCCACCACCGGGGAAGCCCATTTCTTAGTAAAGCTCTCCTCAAAGGGGTAGCGAACAGCAAAGTTTTTAGGCAAAGCAAAGGAACTTGGTGGCCTATGCCATTCCTTGAACACCGCCTCTACAAACACCTGATCATAAGGGTAAGCCCTAGGGGACCCAGGCGGTTTAAGTGGTCCACCGACATATGCGGACTCATGCGACTCCCCTGCTTAGACAAGCCGCATAGAGTCGCAAATACCAGTGATCAGAGCGGCCACTATCGCTTTATCACGCGAAAAATGAGCCTCCTGACCCTCTTCGCCCTCTGAGGGCGGCTCACCCTCTGAAAGATTCACAGGTGTGACCATTGAGGCCCTTGCCATAGTACTGCCGGCTTCTGACATCTCAGCCCTCCGGCACCCCCACTGTGTGACCACCACCTCTACCCCACCAATCAACCAGGGAGACCTGGGGGGATTGCACCCACCGCTACCAGCACCCAGGAAGCGCCCGCTATACTTGCTGTTTTGATGCCTCAGCACTCCGACCGGAAGAGCAATGCTCACAAACTACTGCACGCCAGGAGCTTGTTACTGTGTGTCAGCCACGCTGTCCAAGCGCGAACCGGAAGCCCACTTCTGTTTTCAAACTCTTCCTGCACAAGGACTGCACTTCTCCCAAATGCCCACTGGAGGCCGCCAGAGAGCAGGCTGGAAACCGCATGGTTCTCAAACAATGGACGCTGCCATTACACATGTGCGGTCGGCCACGAACGAGCGGTGCTCCACACTCCAATGGCGGCGACCTGCCTAACACAGTGCTCCGGACGGTCGGTGCAGAGTCGAACGGTCAGTGCAAGGTGCGGTACTGCAGGGGGGGAGGGGGAGTGGGGGGATCCTCAAAAGGGTATTACCCAGTATGTCCCCCTAATGGACCCCCACCGGCCGGCTACCACCAGAGCTGCCCAGGTGCCCACTCTCCATTCCCCTAAGGCGGAAGAGGTGTCCACTCACCAATCCGACGGGCGCCGCGGTTAGCCACCGGAGCAGACCTACCTCCCCGAAGGGAGTCATGCTGCTGGCCAGGCCACTGGACAGGCGTACCAGTCACTGGGCTCTAGTGGGTTTTAGCCACTGGCCGCCCGCACGGAACGGGCGCTATGCGGTGGGCCCCCCTAAGGGTGCTCGCATAGTGTCGGCCGGACTGGGGAAAGATTTGGATTCGAGATATTCTCTATACCACCAGCCAGCTTCTTGGTAGCAGTCTTCATCAGACGATTCTTCAGGAGACCGCCGAACCCATAGGGAACCAGGTCTACTCCTTGCACTAGACAAATAAAAAACTTATGTGCTGTACAGGGCAGGGGGGTTATATGCTAAGGTAAGGACAGCCCCCTGGGAGGGGCCAACCTATGCTTTTGTTTGTTTTGCCTAGTCTACTCCTAGTAGGATGAGCATAACCCCATGTGTCATAAGAAGGCTGCGTTTGTCAGTGAACAGAAGAGAAATTATGTTTAAAGTGGTTGTAAACTCTCTATGCCAACTTCAGCTCACTTCAATCTATATTAATAAAGTTACCGATCGCTGTCTGTTAAAATCTCCTTACTTGTCTCTTCTTGTATTCTGTCCCGTAATGTTTGATTGCTTCACCTGCGCATGCGCTTCTTGTCCTTTGATTCATGGCACATTCTGTGTGCCTTTCCCCCCTCAATTTCATGCCGTGTCCGAGAGTTCTGCTCTCTGCGGCACAGCTTAGAAAACACGCGAAACTGGGCAGTCATTCCCAGCCTATTTGCTTGGTTGCTTTAGGGTTGTAAACATGTGATCACGCATACGCAAGATTTTGTCAAGGGAAGACAAGGAAGGGCGGAAATGATGTCCACAGGGGACTCAGAACACAATACCTAAGATGGTGCAGCCTAATCCCGGAAGAGGAATTTATTAAAAACGACTAAATACAGTAAGTAACACACGTTTTTGGATACATTAGACTGAACAATTATTGTAAATAATGGTGCACATTACATGACATTAAAAGCGTGATACGCAACTTCCGGTTCCGGCGCCCTATGGAGTAGCTGCTTGCTACAACAGCTCCTACCGTGAGACCCACACATCGGCCTACAACACCGGCAAAAATCACCGAACGACCCCGCCTGCCTCTCAGACCAATCCCGCGATCACCCTGGATTGCTCTCTAGACAAATCCGCACGAATGGCCCTATCTCAGCACTTCCCGGACCAGGAGGAACAGGCCGCGCCGCACGTAATGTCGGCTGCCTCAGAGATGGAGGTGAGTGCTCACACAGCTCCCAGCACGGCACCAAAGAATCACATAACAACGAACGCATTGCGCAGGCAGTTGCAGCACTTCTAGCCCCTACTATCCAAGCATCTGTAGAAAAGGCTGCGCAAGAAGGGATGCATTTAATACACAAAGAGCTGAGGGAACACAAAGCCAGATTATCAGAGGCTGAGCAACGCATCTCTCATGTAGAAGATGAGCTCTATCAAACTCAGGAATCTGACATGGCCCAAGACAGACAGCTTAAAGCCATTGTGGAAAAGCTGGAGGACTTGGAGAATAGATCTAGGAGGTCAAATCTCCGTTTTATAGGGGTCCCTGAATCACTCCACACCCATGCCTTAGCCACTTTCTGCTCTACTAAAATACCTGAAGCCCTAGGCCTTCCAGGACAATGTCTTGTTGAACGCGCACATCGCCTGGGCCCCCCATCATCAGGTAAACCGCAACCAAGGCCTATAATAGCCAAATATTTAAACTATGCGGATAAATCCATGATTCTACAAAAGTACAGGCAACAAAAATCACTATTAATAGACGGTGTAAGAATTCTAATATTCGCCGACTATTCGGCTGAGGTGGCAAAAAAAAGGAAATCTTTCCAGGGGATATGCACTGAACTTTACAAACAAAACTTGAAATTCACACTGGCCTTTCCAGCCATTTTGCGACTGAAGTCGCCTTCTGGAGAACAGCTCACTTTTCATAGCCCACAGGAAACTGAAAAATTCCTATGTTCACACCAGCCAAGCTCCTACGCAGCAGCTGTGAACAGGGATCTGCCCTCAACACGTGCTTTGGAGTTGGGGAGCCCCAGGAAAGACTCCCCAAAAAGATTCAAGCAATCTGGAGGGCGCACTGCGACCCATCAGCCGGACAGACATCCTTTCATATTTAAATAAGTTGCTAATCCTCTCTCTTTTCCATTCCCCTCTCCCAGTTTAAGGGAGAATAGGATTTGTTGGTCTGCCTCTCCATGACTCTCAACTATGGCAGGCTCAGTGTTCACCTCGGGTAACACTCTCAATCTAACAGTTATTGTTCCCTCTTAAAGGGGTTTTATTTACTCTACACTCTGAGTTCTTGAGAAGACACAAGTCACCCCACTGCCCATGCATTGGGCGGACATGTTCATATTAATCTAAGATTCTTATATGTTTCTGTGTGCCTTAAACATAAAACTCTACTGCTAATTTGCTTTGATCTCTCCTCCACATGGCTGACATTTTTACCCCCCCCCCCCCTTCATTACTATTGGGAATTTTGTCCCATTAAAGAAAGCTAGCTGAGGCTTCATAATATACAAACAACTACCTATGCCCTCTAACCAATCCCAGTCTAAGGGTCCTCATCTAATTTGGGAGCTGATCTAAAGCAGTGACACCATGTGGAAGAAAGAGAAGTTCAAGATTGTTGTTTATCTTTTATCCCCCCCTTTGTTTCCCCTCCCCCCTTCCTCTATCCCATGTTGCATAGAACCTTACTACTGCTTAGGAATCACTGGCTCACCCTCTCTGTATATCTCCTCAGGAGGTTCCAGGTAGCTAAGGTTTTATTATATCTCCCTCTGACAATGCCTTCACTCCTTTTCTGGCCTTGTAACACCAGCTCATACCCTCTCAGTCTTCTCGGATTATGAGAGTTGTGACATGGAATGTCAAGGGACCTGGCTCCCCAAATAAGAGAGTAAAGATCCTTCGACATCTACAAAGACTCAAAACTGACATAGCACTGATTCAAGAAACACATTTAACATCCAGGGATTTCGCCCGAATGAAAAAACTATGGGTGGGCACGGTACTGGGGTCAGAGGGCACCACCAAAAGAGCTGACACCCTCATTTTAATACATAAAAATTTTCCAGGGAAAGTCACTTCCTCGGTCAATGACACACAAGGACGCATAGTCTCAGTCCACATACAATATGGATCTAAAGAATTTAACCTAACGAGCGTATACGCCCCAAACAGTCCTGACAGCCAATTCTTTACAGACTTTTCCACCCATATTCTCACGCTCCCCGCTGGATCACACATAATGGGGGGGGGACTTCAACTCCACCATGTCTCCACCGGATGACAAACTTTCACCCCACTCCCCCCCAACTAAACCACGGACACAGGGACCCACCATACTCAATTCCACCATAGACTCTCTCCAGCTCATTGACCTTTGGAGACTCCAGCACCCAATAGCCAGAGAATTCTCATTCTACTCCCCCCCACATAAAGTTCTCACAAGAATAGACTATATTTTCGGCACAGACGAGATAATCCCTTTAATCCAGGAGACAGACATTCACGAAAAATAGCTATCTCCGACCATGCTCCAGTCTCCCTCACTTTACAGGACCCTGCAACTCACCAAGAATGCCGCCTATGGCGCTTTCCCTCCTACCTCGCCAAAAATAATGACTTCATCCAATACCTCACTAAAACTTGGGAAGATTATGAACTTACTTACCAGAACCATCTTGAAAATCCTACTCTTTTCTGGGAAGCAGGAAAGGCCTACCTGAGAGGCAGGATCATTTCCTATGCCTCCTTTCACAAGAAAGGCTCTCTCCAAAAATTTAAGGAAGCCAGCACTAAACTCAACGGGGCCCAACAAACACTAGCTGCAGCTAACACTCATCAAAATAGACAACTTTGGGAAGAAGCCAAGAGAACCTTCGATTTATGGGCAGACACTATAGAACTCTCTAAACGCGCTCAGACAGACGCCACAGACTGCAAATTTGGAAACAAAGCGGGTAAACTACTAGCAAAACTGTGCAGAGGTCCCTATAAACCCACGCATATCACCGCACTAAGAGACAAGACAGGTAAAATTCACAACCAGCCACAAGACATAACCCAAGTGATGTTAGACTTCTACTCTTCCCTTTACGCCCCCGACCCCATTGACAAGACTAAAGCACAAGCTTTTCTAGACAACCTTGACCTGGCTAAAATATCTCCCGAACACTTATCAGTACTCAATGCCCCTATAAACATCACGGAAGTCAGAGATATGATAGGCCATCTCCACCTAGGAAAAGCTCCTGGCCCAGACGAGTTTACAGGTGACTTCTATAAAGCCCTAAAAGACACCCTCAGCCCTACCCTTCTGAACTTATATACACACATTTGGTCAGGGGGTACCTACCCACTAACTAGTAATCAGGCAATCATCAAGCTGATAGAAAAAAAGAGCAAAGATCCGATGGAACCGGGCTCCTACCGTCCCATTTCCCTCCTCAACCTTGACACCAAAATACTTTCTAAAATAGTAGCAAACAGACTGGCAGCAATAATTCCTGACATCATTCACCCCGCACAGTCGGGATTTGTCAAGGGCCGGACCGCATCTTTAAACATCAGAAAAGTAATGACTATCCTTGAGGATGCTGCTATGCACCCTCAACAGGAAAGGAAAGAGCCACCATCACACTAGATGCAGAAAAGGCCTTTGACAATGTAAATTTTGACTGGTTATTCATGGTTCTGGACAGATTAGACTTCAAGGGACCCTTTATACATCTAATAAAACAGATGTACTCCCTTCCATCTGCCAAGTTATTCCTAGCTGGCCAAATGAGCAAAGATTTCAGACTCTTCAAGGGGACAAGGCAAGGGTGCCCACTCTCTTCCCTGCTATTCAATATAGCTCTCAAACCACTATCAAGGCATCTTCTGTACAAGGCCCCCCTCCATGGTGTAAAAAAAGATATTTTCAGCACACCCCTCGAAGGATCTTCCCACCATAAAGGAGGTCTTTGAGACATTCAAGGCCTGTTCGGGGCTCCGTATAAATTATGGTAAAAGTGAGGTCTTACTATTAGGCACGCACAGAAGCCCAAATTGGTTCTCAGACTCGCCCTTTATATTAGCTAATTCCCATATTACCTACCTGGGTATCAAAATTGGAAAAACACCGGCCTACACTTTAAATTACCCTCCCCTTATAGATAAGATAAGCAGAGAACTTACCAGCTGGATGGATCTCCTGCTCTCACTTCTGGGAAGGTGTCACCTGATTAAAATGGTCAGTTTAGCCAGGCTGCTATACCCAATGCAGACATTACCCTTGCTTTTGAAGCACAAAGATGTCAAAACTCTCAATAGCACCTTTATCAAGTTTATCTGGCAAACTAAAAGAGCTTGAATTGCACTGAAATCCCTTTACCTCCCCAGGAGTGATGGTGGTGCCAATCTATCAAATATACGTCTGTATAATTTAGCATGTTTATTGAGAATAGGTCTGGACTGGATCACCAAAGCCTCTAAATACTCGAACTATCACTTGGAGGTGACCATGGTACATCCCTATTCACTGTCAGCACTCCTACAAACTCGGTGGAAATCCCTGGCTCCCCCCACTACAACATAATCTTCTTTTGAGAGACACAGCCATAGCCTGGAGAGAATCTCGTAAACTTTTGGCCTTATCCCCCTTTATCTCTGGAGACCTACCAATTCTAGGTCACCCAAGCTTCACCCCTGGATGGACTCAAAAAGTCTTTCACAAATGGAAGGAAAAAGGCATAACAACCTTGGCGGACATTTGTAACTCCACGAAAGGATCTCTCTTACCCTTCCGAACCATTGCCCAAAGATTTGACTTGCCTCAATCACATATGCACTACTACAACCAGTGCAGAAGCTTTCTCAAATCCCTCGGCATAGATGGCCCCAACAGATTAAGACATTCCTTCATTGGCAATCTGATAACCCAGCAATCCTACTCAATCTCTGAGATCTACAAGCCTCTACGGGTGGCAGCCAGCTCCCAACCTATAAACTCAAGAAAAACCAACTGGTCTATGGAATTCCTAATAGAAAACCTGGATGATAAGATTCTGGAAGGATACAATCTAGTCCTCAGCCTCACCCCCAGCGAACTATGGAGAGAGACTCAATAGAAAATCTTGCACAGGGCCTACCTACCATACCTTCGAGACAAGACTTCTCCTAAATCTGCGGTCTGCCCTAAATGTTCTCAAGCTCTCCCGTCCCTGGCCCACAGGTTTTGGCACTGTCAGTACATCTCTTCCTACTGGGATCAAGTGCTGTCCTACATCTCGGACATTACTTCAATAAAACTACCAAAGGACCCTTTATTACTTCTGTTTGGTTACTGGGACAAATTTTTCCTGACAAGCCATGCTCAAGGTCAACACATTTCTCAAAAGCAGTGGATACTACATACACTGTTAGCGGCAAGGAAAAATATCCTGAAAAACTGGATCCATCAGTCCTCCCCTTCGCTCTCCCAACTCCAGAAAGATCTTCTCTCACTGCTATATAAAGAAAGGCTTTCAGAGGACTTTCATCTCCCCACCACAAATAAGAAATTCCTCAGGAAATGGCAATCCTACATATCTAAAACCCTTAGAAGAAAGAGAATCTCTAATCAACCAACCTCTCAACTACCATGAAAACCTTAAACAGCTATATGGATGTTGAAGCCCCAACTCATCAGTTTCCCCCCCTTTTGGACTGGGTTGTTTTCCCTCTTTTTACCTGTTCGCCTTATAATAAGTTGTACCCTATCATCATTGTATCCGTTAAGGTTTTCTGGTCAATGTGAACATGGGGTAACAATTAATCCATTAAGGTTTAGCTACCTCTTGAGAGATCCATCCAGCCACCCTCCTCTCTTACAGGTTCGTTAACAACCCACTATTCCTACCACATTATACCCCCCTCCCCATCTTGACGCCCACCCTCATCAGTTAGAAGTTATGAGTGAAGATGAGAAGGGGCATCACATCCCTATCTACAGGTCCTCGGCAGCCTCCCCCTCCCCCCTCCCCCTGCATTACCCTCCTCCTCTTCTACTCCCCCAACCCCTACTGTTTATTTTTACAGTTTTCTATGCCATACTCATGTATACTATGCATCAAAATCAAAAATCAGCATACACTGATTTTCCTCGACATACCAGCCCTTGATCTGACTGATTTAAATATTTTGTTGTATTACTATTGTATTATCTGATGTTTTATCACCAGCTTTCAAAACACTGAAACTTGTTTTTGTATCATCAGTTGCTTCAATAAAATTTATTGAAAAAAAAAAAGCGCGATATGAAGTGCAGAGTTTACTTCCTCTTTAATAACATGACTATGGGTGGCAAACATTTGATGTTTGTCATTTATATTAACTCTCTAAAACTGGGGTTATATTTCAACCACCTTACCATCAAAATGAATCTCAAATACTGATACTACTATTGAAAATGATCAGTAATAAAGTTTTATATTCAAAATCCCTCAGCTTACAGAAAAAGTGTACATGAAATTTGACCGTGTGAACTACCATGAGCTAATTGGTATCAAATACAGGGTGGGCCATTTATATGGATACACCTTAATAAAATGGGAATGGTTGGTGATATTAACTTCCTGTTTGTGGCACATTAGTATATGTGAGGGGGAAACTTTTCAAGATGGGTGGTGACCATGGCGGCCATTTTGAAGTCGGCCATTTTTAATCCAACTTTTGCTTTTTCAATAGGAAGGGGGTCATGTGACACATCAAACTTATTGGGAATTTCACAAGTAAAACAATGGTGTGTTTGGATTTAACATAACTTTATTCTTTCATGAGTTATTTACAAGTTTCTGACCACTTATAAAATGTGTTCAATGTGCTGCCCATTGTGTTGGATTGTCAATGCAACCCTCTTCTCCCACTCTTTACACACTGATAGCAACACCGCAGGAGAAATGCTAGCACAGGCTTCCAGTATCCATAGTTTCAGGTGCTGCACATCTCGTATCTTCACAGCATAGACAATTGCCTTCAGATGACCCCAAAGATAAAAGTCTAAGGGGGTCAGATCGGGAGACCTTGGGGGCCATTCAACTGGCCCATGACGACCAATCCACTTTCCAGGAAACTGTTCATCTAAGAATGCTCGGACCTGACACCCATAATGTGGTGGTGCACCATCTTGCTGGAACTATGATGTCGGTGATAGGGAATTGCTGGCCATCAAGTCTGCTTTGGAGGAATGGCGGTACCTCCTGGAAGGAGCAGCTCACCCGGTATTGGATTTTACTGACCATAAAAACCATAAAAAAAACATATGCTGTGAAGATACGAGATGTGCAGCACCTGAAACTACGGATACTGGAAGCCTGTGCTAGCATTTCTCCTGTGTGGTTGCTATCAGTGTGTGAAGAGTGGGAGAAGAGGGTTGCATTGACAATCCAACACAATGGGCAGCACATTGAACACATTTTATAAGTGGTCAGAAACTTGTAAATAACTCATGAAAGAATAAAGTTACGTTAAAACCAAGCACACCATTGTTTTTCTTGTGAAATTCCCAATAAGTTTGATATGTCACATGACCCTCTTCCTATTGAAAAAACAAAAGTTGGATTCAAAATGGCCGACTTTAAAATGGCCGCCATGGTCACCACCCATCTTGAAAAGTTTCCCCCCTCATATATACTAATGTGCCACAAACAGGAAGTTAATATCACCAACCATTCCCATTTTATTAAGGTGTATCCATATAAATGGCCCACCCTGTAGTTTGGGCGTAGTTTGAACCCAAAAATTTTTTTTTTATAGAGTAGTCACATTTATTGCAACCTTTATGCATTTTTGCCTGCACAGTATATTAGCCTATAAACCAGCATTCATGTATAATTAAAGTAGGACTAAAGGCAACACTTGTTTTTTTTCTAGGGAGGGGAGTAAGGGAGGGTTGTAACCCCTGTCAGGTTTTTTACCTTCTTTGTTTCATTGGAGAGATCTCCCTTTACTTTCTGTCCTATAGCCAAAAAGGAAAGTAAGAGGAAATCCATCCAAAGTGAGGGAATCCCTGGTTGTCACTTTTTGGAAGATTTCATTCTCTATTACTGTTCTGGGGACAACCCAAAATTTGGGATTTTCTTTTACTGTTACTTTCAATGATATACAGTACGTAAGCATGACAAATATAAAGGGTGAATGTCCCTAACAGGGGCAGAGACAGCCATAAAAACCTGATGTGTTCTAGGTGTTCTAATCCTTTTCCACATCTAAGATGTAAAAAAAATCCTGATGCAATTATTGTACAAAATTTGGAAACTGCCATTGCTGACGTCTTAATATTATCTGAGCTACTGATTAAGAACAAGTATGAAAAGCATTACAAAGTCAGAGAGAAGTCCTTATATGCATACTATTTGTGGCTTAGAGATTATGTTTTATACCTATATGGGTAGGCACTAGGCATGACAGGCAGGCAACTAATGCCTCGTACACACGGTGCAACGGTCGTATAACTGAATGGCCCAAATTGTATATTGGCTGTTGTATCTAGCATACTGACATGCACTACATGATTGTATGACGAAGCTGAACGTATAAAGAGAAAGTTCAGGTGCATGTAATTTGTGTCTGGCCGTTCCTGACTTCTGAGCATGCGTGTTTTGCACAATACAACTTGTTGGACCAACTTCTCTGTACACACGATACAACGGTCCTATGACCGCTTGTTGGTACTACCAAGTTTTCTAGTCTGCTCATACAACTTCTGTTGTACGACCGTCATACGTCGGCTGTTCTAATCGCGTCTACTAACGATCGATTTAGCATACAACGGTCATTCATACGACCTGTTGTATGCGATCGTCGACCAGTGTGTACGAGGCTTAAGATTCAAAAAGAATGCTCAGCAGGTGTACCTTAAACTGATTTCACTGGAGTAATGCAATCATAAAACCCAGACCAGACACCAAACAAATGAAGGAAACACATATTAAACATAATGTATATTAAGCTTTTAAGCACCTCAATTTGTATAAGAGACATTATTATAATGTTCTATATTTTAATCAAACACAAAGTTCTGAGTGCTCTCTTAGAATTGTAGTTATTGGGCTGTTTCCTATAAAATGTTAAAATACAAATGACATAGACAACTGTAACTGACTCACCAAGTAAAAATTAGGCATAGTAAGGTGGATATTAAAATTAAAACTTGATTAAACATTGCAGATTGTGTTCTCTGTATCGCTCTATGAAGATCATTCTGAAATATAAAAATACACAAGAGAATCATTATTGTATGCAAGATAATTTGTTTTGTTTTGAAACAGTACACCAACCTAAGTTCTGGTTCACACCAGTGCAGCTTTGAAATTGGGTTACTTCAGCGCAATTTCAAAGCCGTCAATCAGTGTGATTTTGATGTGGGATTTCATCATGACTTGCAACTTCATTTAACAGAAATCAATGCAAGTTGCAATTAAATCACAAAAAAGTAGTGCAGGAACCTTTTTGAAAATCACTTGAGCCACAACAATTTTCACAATTCCATTGTCGCAAATGGGGTGTGACTTGTCATAGATTTTGAGCTATCAAATTGCATGACAAATCACATTGGTGTGAACCAGGGCTAATATGAATATTATGATATTATGCTGCAATCTTTGTGATGATAATAATACCTTAAAATCCAACAATACCCCCGTAGGTGTGCATAGCTGAAAACTAAGGATCCTGGTTGCTGTGATCTATCTAAAATATCAGTCATAGGTGGGAACACTACTTACAATGGTGTCCTTTTTTTTTTAATGCAATGCTAATAGTGTTGAGCGAACCCGGACTGTAAAGTTCGGGTCTGTACCGAACTTTGGGGTGTCCGGGATCCGGACCCGAACCCGGACTTTTCAAAAAAAGTCCGGGTTCGGGTCCGGGGTTCTGGTAATTTTACTAAAAGTTCTGAAAATTGCTGTAAAAAAGTCCAGGAAAGTCCTAGAGGTCTGCAAAAGGAAGGGAAATGGGGGTAAGGGCGGGACAAGTGCCCTACAAAGAAATGGGGACAGGGAAATAACTTTAAATATTTTTAAAAAAATAAAAACATAAAAAATTCAAAAATGGAGGTGGATGTGGACCATCTTCAAATCTGAAAAGTATTAATTAACGGTAGAAGCCATATCACTGTTCTAAAATCATCTTCAAACTGTCTCAAAAAAGTATAAATAAGCCGGGAGAACCCATATCACTGTTCTGCAAACATCTGGAAACTGTGTAACACTTTAAATAAAACAGGGATAAACCCATATCACTGTTCTGCAAACATCTGGAAACTGTGTGTAACACTTTAAATAAAACTGGGACAAACAGAACTACTGTTCTGCAAACATCTGGAAACTGTGTGTAACACTTTCAATAAAACCGGGACAAACAGAACTACTGTTCTGCAAACATCTGGAAACTGTGTGTGAAACTGAAGCATAGAGAAGAACAGGGATATGGTTTCACTCTGCTATAGTTTCACATAGAGTTTTTAGATGATTTTAGAACAGTGAATCATCTAAAAACTCTATGTGAAACTATAGCAGAGCGAAAGAATATCCCTGTTCTTCTCTATGCTTCAGTTTCACACACAGTTTCCAGATGTTTGCAGAACAGTAGTTCTGTTTGTCCCGGTTTTATTGAAAGTGTTACACACAGTTTCCAGATGTTTGCAGAACAGTGATATGGGTTCGCCCGGTTTTATTTAAAGTGTTACACACAGTTTCCAGATGTTTGTAGAACAGTAGTTCTGTTTGTCCAGGTTTTATTTAAAGTGTTACACACAGTTTCTAGATGTTTGCAGAACAGTGATATGGGTTTGCCCGGTTTTATTTAAAGTGTTACACACAGTTTGTGTAATCGACATGGCCCAGGAAGATGTCTTGCAGTGCAAGTCAGCGATGGGAGTGGATGCATCCATTAATTGGTGGGGCTACTTCCTTTTGGCAGGCCTTGGGCATTGTTCATGGAGATTTAAATGGAAATGCATTGCTGAACAACATAATTGATGATAGATGTATATTGTGAGGCTTATATGTCTTTACTTATTTGTGTGACTGTACCCCTCATTCATTCACATTGGGGAGCGGTATCTGGGTGCCCTGTTATTGTTAAATGGGGTTTCCAGGTTTGGATAAGCCTTCCATTGAAAGACTCCCGTGACCACTAGGCTGGGGATATGGGGAAGAGGCATTTGTCCTCTTGTAAAGTACCCACCAATGTTTGGGGCATGTGGTCTGGCATTGTTCAGGTGGGAGGGTGCATTTTCATTGCTCGTCTCTCCTGACAAGACAGGCTGCATGATCAGCCAAAGGTTTGGTATGAAATTTTGGGGGGGGGGGGGGCCTCACCTTTTTTTATGTTAAGGTCCCCATTAACATCTATATCAGACACGACTCAAGGATAAATGTCTGGTATAGATGAAGTTAATCTCCAGCTACTTCTTTACAAACAGAAGTAATGCAACCAAAGATGTAATTTTCCATCAATTTAAAAGCATTTTTTCTTTATAAATGTCTTTTTTTTTTGTTTAACCACTTCACAGGCAGGTTAAGAGCACCCTGCAAGCATGCTGTTTAAATAATTCTCCTATCCCTAATGTTGGTTTAAAGCATTTGTTTAAGTCACTGCCCCCCTCCAAAAAGAGTTTTTAATAAAAATGTTTTGCTTTGCCATATATTCCCCAGAGCAGTGTCCAGCCACCCCTCATCCTTTCCCCATGCCATTTGTTTGACAATTTCTTGCTTTTTTGCCTAAAAAGTACTTTTTTAACATTTGTCTCCTATCGACTTCAATCGGGCTCAGGTTTGGCACCTAAAACAGACATGTTCGGCAAATGTAAAAGATTTGAGGCAGAGCACCAACGTCATTGCGTTACTTCCTGTCTAGGCAATGGAGCGCATGTGAGCCCCGGACTTCTTGGTTTTTGAGTGTTCTATTGAAACATGAACAATGTAAGTGCATATAATACGTGTTTTTTTTTACCAAGTAAAGACAGTTTAAACGTTATTGCACTATGGGATATCATTTTTCTTTCCTGCATATATTGCATCCATTGGAGTGAAGGGGCAGATTGGTTCCAGCGAGGATCTGTGTCATAATACAGCAGGTTGGCTGTGGAGGCGTGACACCCCCTAGTGGGGAGCATTCACCAGTGAGTGTATTACCATAGTGAAGCACCAGCACTTTTGTAATATATGTCTAAGCACAGATAGAAGTCACTTGGAATGGAAATGTTGTTTTATCTCATGAGCTGAAGACAAGGTTGAACTGATCAGCACACTGGGACAAATCATATATATTTAAAACAGGAGTTATACTGGACTATCAAAACACTGTGGTGTTGTTTACAAAAATCTTAATTATTGATGGTTTTGCACTTGGCACTTTTATAGCACAAATTATTTTATTTTTATATCTTTTTGAGAAGGCTTCATACGTTACTCATAAAACGTTGCTACCTAAGGGACCATTCGCACCTGCCAGTTTTTTAGAGCACTAATTAATTCATGTTGGAAACTTTTACAGCACTCCTCCTCCCCGCAGTTGATAATACACATTCCGCCTTATTATGTTAATGTGCTAAGTAATGTTATATTCATGCAAATATTCCACTTAGTGAATGTGGAAATGCCTCTATGTAAACAATTACAAAGTATAATCTACAGGGTGCAAAATGGCTGACAGTGATAAATAAATGAAAAAATGAATAATACAGTAAAAAATTGATTCAATGTAAATATTAACAATCAATTTGTGCCCAAATGTCAACGGTTATTTAGGGCCGGTTCACACATAGGCGATCTGACTTGCAGGGCCACTTTGCTAGGCGATTTAAAAGTAACTTCAAGGCGTCTTCAGCGAGACTTTGAGCAACTTACAAAGTGACTTCATGTCAGGCGGCTTTGCCTGTGGCCAATCATAGAAGGGAAGGAGGGGGTTGCCTTGGTAAATTATTTTCTTTTCCTGTAAAGTTGCTTCAATATAGATAAGACTATCCGACTTGAAGGTGACTTCCATTGAATTCTATGGGCATAAGTTGGATAGACGTCGCCTTGAAGTAGTACAGGAACCTTTTTTGAAGTCGTCTTGAAGTTGGAGTGACTTCAGTAGTGTATATTAAGAAGGCTCCCCTTCATTTCAATGGGATTTGGGATGTCAATCGACTTGAGGTGACTTGGGGCGACACAAGTCGGATCGCAAGTCGTCTATGTGTGAACCAAACCTTAGGAAAAAAGATTTTGTAATCAACTGAATGCGATAAAATATATAGTCCCAATAAGTGTACGCCCAATTTCCTCTGGGGGTGTTCCACTTTCCTGGACAGGTATAACATTTGGGAGCCTTCAGCTTGACATATTTCATCACTTCCTGGTGATGTTTTCAAAAGCAGGCCTGAAATTAGGCGTACACTGACCCAAGATCTTTTTTTAACAAGAACCATACCTGCAAAAGAAGGATCCCAGGATCCCAGCAAGTGTATGCACAATGCAAAGACCGTAACAAAGGGAGGTCACCCACACCGCACATAAGGTCCAGGTCTCCTTACAAACAACCTAAAACTCCTTCTGTCGTTCGGCACAGGAGTGCAACCTATCTGGCGAGTGCGGGCTGATGGCATGTGGATGACAAAAGTCACAGTTGGAAGAAGCACATAGAGCACTGGAACACTTTATTGGGACTATATATTTTATCACATTCAGTTGATTACAATACCTTTTTTCCTAAATAACTTTTGACATTTGGTCACAAATTGATTGTGAACATTTGCATTGTATCAATTTTTTACTGCATTGTCATTTTTTTCATTTATTTATCATTGTCAGCAATTTTGCACACCGTAGGTTATCCTTTGTAATTGTTTGCATAGTGGCATTTCCACCTTCACTGAGTAGAATATTTGAATGAATATAGCACTATTGCCACTAGTTGACATCCAGATCTACTTCAAGGTACAAGTGA
Organism: Glandirana rugosa; assembly: GCA_018402905.1. Classification (NCBI taxonomy): domain Eukaryota; kingdom Metazoa; phylum Chordata; class Amphibia; order Anura; family Ranidae; genus Glandirana; species Glandirana rugosa. The sequence goes on from BLSH010549403.1 coordinate 159,546, forward strand.
CATACTGTAACATACACTAATTAATTCATGCATTGAGAGTTTTTTAATATATATTTTTCAAATATATTTTTCAAAGGTTCTTCTATGAAATATTTGATGGTTGATATATGATTTTACACCTAATATTTGATAGCACAGAGTGTGAAAAAGACACATTTTATACACATTTTTATAGCACATAATCATACCTGAGAATATAAGAGCAGCAGCACGTCCACTATTTCCTCTATCTATGTTCTGCAAACCTGCCTCAAACCAAACCAAGGTACGTTCAGCTCAGAATGGTTAGAATATATATTTTTTCATATCCTAAGATATATATATATATATATATATATATTTTTTTTTAACCTGGCGATCCCGCCAATAACATACTTTCTGTCCTAGGGTAATAACGATCACTTACTGTAATAACTCTATGGAAGAACTGTGTTGTCATATTAGTCATCCTAATGACTGGTACCTAGAAAATAACTGAACTAAGTGGTTCTAAAGCCTCAAGGTTTTTCACCTTAATGCATTCTATACATTAAGGTAAAAAACTTCACAGACTCAACTCCCTAATACTTACCTGAACCCCATCTTGATCCAGCGATGTGCATGAGAGCTGGCTTTGTCCCTCCTCTCTGGGCTGATCGATAGCAGCAGGAGCTATTAACTTCAGCTCAATGGACACAGCAGCGGGACTTGGGAGTGAGCCTGCACAGTTGCCCCCATGGAAAGCAGCTTTCTGCGGGTGGCACCCGATTAAGAGGAGGAGCCAGGAGCACCAGGGCATTCTGGAAGAGCAGGATCAGGGCTGCTCTGTGCAAAACAATTGCACAGAGCAGGTAAGTATAATGTTTGTTATTTTTATTTAAAAAAAACAACTCTTTACAACCCCTTTAAGCTGCTTTGGGTGCACTGGGGCCTTTAATATTTCAATGTATCTTAAAGGGGATATGTGTACTGTATGTTCAAATGTCAGAAGCAGGATTTAAAGACGTCCATCTTTTTGGATGATAGGTCTGAATGTTTTGTGTTTAATTCACATTACTGGATATACTTACAATCATGTTCTCCAACGCATGTTTTGCCAGCCAGCAGTTTAGAAAAACAGGCACAAATAAATTTCTTAGAGGAGGCCAGAATATCTGAAAGGAAGCAATAAATAACATTTAAAATTGTATATACAAATATTGTGTATAAATTAATCAATATAAGTTTTTTCACACAAGATATTACTTTATTGTCCAATCTTAATCCCATAAATATGAGCTGTAATAATCTGGAATATAAAGTCAATCCATCATGACACAAAAGCTCAATGCATTTAAATACTGTATATAAGCTACTACAGCACATAATTATTGTGGATAATCTATTGCCTGCTGCATTGTAATGGAGGATTCAAGTATTCCCCTCCTATGGTGTTGTTATACTAAGCTGACGTTAGCATTGATAGTCAGCTACCAGTTATGTCTTTAGAATTTGAATTCCACGGGTCACATGCAGGACACCTGCATATGGTTCTATCCATTGTGTCCTGGAAACATGTTCTAAAACCTATTCATTGCTCCAGTTCCTTTAAAATGTGCAAATTGTATATTTTCTGTAATAGAGAAATGTTTGTACAACCTCATCACAAGCGTGTCAGGGTGTCCAGTATTTTGGTTTTTGGTTGTTCAAATCAAGGGCAACCACTGGAATTTTGGTTTAACTACCTCTGCCTGGCCTATTATAATAATAAATAAAGCTTCCTTATCTCAGGTTGATGTCATATGACGTCCTAACGCTCTTGCCACTCATGCATGCCCGCGAGAGCGTGCAGCAGCATGATCTGTGATGAGCTGTGTCCCTAGTACACAGTTCATCACATATTGGAGTAAAGAGCCAATCACAGGTGATCACTGTGTCCATTCACAGCCAATCACAAAATGTAAGCAAATGCCAGTACTTGCTGTTACCGGTTGACCCTCCTTACACAGACTGTGTGTGAGAGGAAGGAGAGAGACCAGTACTAAATCTGTGGTGTAATTTCCACTATGATTTACTGTGAACACACACTATTAGACTTACACAGAGCCATCTGCCAGTGCCTGTCACAACAGAGCAGCCACCATCAATGCTCTGATTGTAGCAAGTGTACTTGTTACAATAGTGCAGCCATCACCAGTGCCCTGATCAGCCAAACCAGTGCAGGCACCATCAGTGCCCTGATCAGGCACAGCAGTGTAGGTGTCATCAGTGCCCTTGTCAGTCAGTGTATCTGTCACAACAGTGCAGCCGTCATCAGTGTCCTGATCAGTTAGTCTAACTGGCACACTAGTGCAGCTGTCATCAATTCCCTGATCAGTTAGTCTACCTGTCACAGCAGTGCAGCCATTATCAGTGCCTTAACTACTTCAATACTGGGTACTCCTCCTGCCCAGACCAATTTTCAGCTTTCAGCGCTGTCACATTTTGAATGACAATTGCGCGGTCATGCAACACTGTGCCCAAACAAAATTTTTATTATTTTTTCCCCACAAATAGAGATTTCTTTTGATGGTATTTGATCACCACTTAAAAAAAAAGTTTTTCTTTGTTTCTGTTACAAAACTTTGTAAATAAGTATGTTTTTTCCTTCACTGATGAAGCTGCACTGATGAGGCAGTACTGATTGGCACTGATGAGGTGGTACTGATGGGCACTGATGATGAGGCACTGATAATCAGCACTGATGGGCACTGATAGGCGGCACTGATAAGCAGCACTGATGGTCACTGATAGGTGACACTGATATGCAGCACTGATGGGCACTGATAGGCGGCACTGATGGGCACTCATAGGTGGTGCTGGGAACTGATAGGTGGCACTGATCGGCACTGTTAGGTGGCACTGATAGGTGGCACTGGTGGGCACTTATGGGCACTTATAGGTGTCACTGATGGGCACTGATAGACACTGATGATCAGCACTGATAGATGACACTGTTAGACAGCACTGATCAATTGGCACTGAGTGCCATCCCTATTGGGCATTGATTGGCATACCTGTTGGTCCTGGGTGGACATCCCTGGTGGTCATGGGTGGGCATCCCTGTTGGTCCTGGGTGGGCATCCTCGGGGGGGCTGTGCTGCTAATTAATCAGCGCAGACCCCCCTGTCAGGAGAGCAACTGTTCAGCTGAAGTGCCCCATCTCCTCATTCCTTGCATTAAGGTAAAAAAAGTTTAGGTGCCAGCATCCCCCCTTACCCCTCCCCTTTAATTAACTGAACCCTCATTCGATCCAGCGCCATGCAGGTAAGTATATACAGTACATGTTTTTTTTTTTAAATTACCTTTTCAATCCCTTTAAGCCTTTTTTCCCTTGTTTCATAGAAGACTCTTCTTCAGACATTTATTCTCCTTTTCTTACCCTACCTCCCACCCCATCTTTCCTCTTTTTTTTTTTCTTTTCTTTCTTATCTCCCTGGAAGACCTTACATCCAAGACCTACATTCCTCACATTAAAGTTACACATTGTAAGATATACATTCCTCACACTAAATGTTATTCTTGTTAACACAGCCTGACATTATGCTTTGTTCAACAATGTCCCAACTTCAACATTTTTGGCCCACTTTCTAACTACAAAGTATCACAAACCTGAAGCCCTGTGGATATCTTTCTTGGTTTCAATTATTGAAAGACTTAAAGCCAATTTCAATTTTAAGTGGTCCTCATCAAATATATTTCACCTAGGCACCAATATCCCTTCTGACCTATGCAGACTATATAAACTTAAATTCAAGTCCTTACAACAAAATATTCACCTGGTTTGGGTGGAACAGAATCTTTAACATGAATGTATTACCTCTCTTTCAAACTGTCCTTATATATCTACCGCCACACTTTACACAACCTTCACAAATTTTATTTGTGCAAAAAGAGAGCCAGAATTAAATTCAATTTCCTCAGTTAATTTAAACATAGTGGCAGAATTAGTTTTCCAGACCCCATCAGATATTATAACACGTCGCAACTGGCCAGAGTCCTAGACTGGTGCTCTAGGGGAGAAAAGGAGGAAAAAAGTTTTTACGGTACACTATTTCTTGGTTTACATAAAGCATCAGCACCCCTATCAGATTAATTGTAACTTGATGGGAGGGGGGTGTGGCTGGCATCCAACTTGGTCACTGTCTAGGAGCGCTCTGTTCCATCCCACCTGTATAGCGACGCTGTAGCTACTCCAGGGCACCTCTCCATATATTACAAGAATTTGTTTTTCTGACAAGCACCCTCCAGCATGCAAAAAAAGAGGAAATTTGCACTCCTACATTTAGAAGCTGATTGACTTCACACAGGGACTCAAGATAACACCATCTCTGTATCTTCACAGTCTACAGGCATTTGCCTGGGCACCCAGCCAACAACTGATGAGTGCTTTCCCCCTTATAGCCTGATCACACACACAGTCCAGCAAAAATTAAAAAGCCTAGGAAGGATGAAGAGTGCAGGTATATCACTGAACCCCCTAACCCATCCACCTTTTATATGCAGCAACCTCCATTAGAGGGATATCCAACTTCCATACACCCTGTTACAATTTCCGATTTAAAAGATATGTTCATATCACTGAGGAACCCTCATATTTGGATATGACAAACGTGATTGAAAAAAATTAACACTACAGTGCAGAATTTAACCACTTGCCTACTGGGCACTTTCACCCCCTTCCTGCCCAGGACAATTTTCAGCTTTCAATGCTGTTGCACTTTAAATGGCAATTGCACAGTCATGCAACACTGTACACATATGACATTTTTATCATTTTTTTTCACACAAATAGAGATTTTATGGTATTTAATCACCATTGGGTTTTACTAAAAAATTTGAAAATACATTTTTTTTCATAGTTTGTTATAAAATTTTGCAATCGGGTAATTTTTCTCCTTCACTGATGTGCACTGATGAGGCGGCACTGATAGACACTGACGAGGTAGCACTAATGGGCACTGATCAGGAGGCACCGATGAGGCTGTACTGATGGGTGGCACATATTGGCACTGATAGGTGGCACTGATAGGCGGCGCTGAAGGGCACTGGTAGGCGGCACTGATAAGTGACACTGATGATGAGACATTGATGGGCACTGGTTGACAACACTGATGGGCACTGATAAGTGGCAATGGTGGGCACTGATAGGCAGTACTGATAGGCGGTACTGATGGGCACTGGTAGGCGGCACTGAAAGGTAGCACTGATAAATAACACTGATGATGAGGCCCTGATGGGCACTGATTGGCAACACTGATGGGTACTGATAGGTAACAATGGCGGGCACTGATTACCAGTACTGATGGACACTGATAGGTGGCACTGGTGGGCATTGATTAGCAGCACTAGTGGGCATGGATTAGCAGCAATGGTGGGCATGGATTAGCAGCACTGGTCATTAATGTGGGAACCGATGTCCCTGTAACAGAAGCCAGTTAATGGCTCTCCTTTTCTCCTCAGGCTTTCATCATCTGTTTACTTCTCTGATCAGCTGCCATTGGCTGACAGCTGATCACATGGCAAAGGGCCAGTGTAACAGTGTACACTGGCCCTTTACCCTGATCTGTGATCAGCCAAGTCTGCAGGGGGCACACGGGCAGTGCAAGCATAGGAGGGTGTCCATGGCTGCCCTTCTGGCATTTTAAGCCTGCGCTGTAGTCGTCTTTCATCTATAGCACAGACAGGAAGGGGTTCAACTCCACAACTCAAAGCACAACTCCCCAAACTAGGCAATTGGTACAAAGAAATACAAATAACAGAGACAACAGTCATCATATAGCACAGTAACGGGAGAGTATCTAATCATCTTGATTGGACAGCAACGTAAGGCTGCGAAAAAAAAAAGATTCTCTTACCCATGCTATACAATGCAGATCAACAAATATCCAAGTGTGGCTATTGTATTCTGACAGCTGGCACTAGCAGCTGTCGGAATACCTGAACTGTGGATGCATCCACTGTTTGGCTGACAATTTTCTGTCTGTGCTTTATGACTTTTTGAAGGATATTAGGGGGAAGGTGGTGATAGGTCCACCCACTTAGTAAATTTCCAGTTCATTAGGTATCAGCAAATTACACATGGCCATCTTAAGAGGAAAAGACAAGGCAAGTTTAAAAAAAAAAAACAAAAAAAAAACTAAAATTAAAATTATGGTGGATTATGTCAGAAAGCTGAGGTAGAAATATTGCAGATACATGCTGCACATCATATACGCCTTCTTATGGGGCCACATTTGAAAAGGGGCAGGCGAGGCAATGTTTATTCAGAACCAAAAATGATAGCAAACTATATAATGAGACATGAGGTAGAGATAAAACAGAGACATGTCGCATATTATATAAGCCTTTGTAATAGGCCAGATTTGAAAAGGCAGAGACAAGAAATGATTTATCCAGTAATAAGAATTACAGTGGATTTCATTTTTTGTAGGCCACATTAGTGTGCATTTTGTGATGAAGACACAAAGCAGAAATATTACAGAAACATTCTGCACACCATGTAAGCCTTTTTAATAGACCACATTTGAAGTGCATGAGAGAAGGCATAGTTTTATCGAGAAATAAAAATTATGTACATTTTACTACAGTTTACTACATTACCATCATTTTAATACATTTTCGGGGCGTCTCATTTAATAAAACATGTATATCATGCAGCCTTTGAGGACAAAGAGCGTAAGTGTTATTTTTTCACTTTATAAAAAAAGGAGTGTTGTAAATACTATATAGTAGTGATGAGCCAAATGTACCTGGGTTTGATTTGGCAAACATTAGAAAAGTTTGGATCCAGAATCCAAACCCCATTGAAATCAATGATAGCCGAATATTAATTTTCATCTATAGATATTTTCAAAGCTAAAAATCAAGGGATTGACAAAGAAAGAGCGTGGTGGGAACGAGTACTATCCTGGGGGGCATACATCAAAGGAAAAAAACAAAGTTATTATTCAACTGGTATATGTCACTTTAGAGTGACTGAAAGGGCAACATGGAAATATGTCATTCCTTTAAATAACATGCTTGAGGGGTGCCTTAAAGTTGGAGTGGAATTACAGAACATTCTAGAATCACATGAATTACATGTCTATTCATTGACTTTACTTTTACATACAGTAATTGCTTGGCTTACATTAGCAGCAACCCAATATGATTTGTTTCCATTAAAAATACAGTTGTAGTAGGTAGTTATTTCCCCAAAAAATTGATATTTACAATTATTGTAAGAGGTGCAGTGCTTTGTGCTCTATACCACTAATACATCAATATACATCCATAATAATAAATAAATAAATAACCACCTTAGTATTAAGGTGTTACTAATCCCACAACAGTAAAATCAGTCTGTAGATGCAGTAAAACATGCTTGTTATACTCACTGTGGAACCTAAGGGGTTAATCCTTTGCATTGTGGAAAAAGGCTCTTTGATCATGTCTTCTCTGATCCTCCCATTCTTCCACAGTCCCCAATCCATCTCCTGATAGAACAGATCATTGGGGGTACTCTGCTCATACTTAGTTTGGTGTGTGTTGCTATAGAGTTTTTTGGGAGGGTGAATGTGATCAGCAAAGGGCTGATCAGCTCTGTCCAGACAGAGGGTCAGGGGTCCTGCAGCCTCATAGGACAATCAGAGGAGAATGAAAATTCCTCCTTCAAGCTTTAACCAGAGCTAGGCTGGACATTGCTAGAAGGCACAAGACTGATATATACTGCTGATGAGAAAAGTTGGCTGTTTATATTCTCTAAAATTATTGCATTTGCATATTCTGTGCACTGTGGGATACAGTTCTTACCTACCACCAATGTTACCAGACCCATTCCCTTATATGTAGAGTTCGGGTCCGTACCGAACTTTTGGGTGTCCGGGACCCGGACTTTTCAAAAAAAGTCCGGGTTCGGGGTTCTGGTAATTTTACTAAAAGTTCTGAAAATTGCTGTAAAAAAGTCCTGGAAAGTCCTAGAGGTCTGCAAAAGGAAGGAAAATGGGGGGTAAGGATTGGACAAGTGCCCTACAAAGAAATGGGGACAGGGAAATAACTTAAGAGCATTTTTAAACAAAAATCACATAAAAAAATCAAAAATGGAGGTGGATATGGACCATCTTCAAACTGTGTGTGAAAAGTATTAATTAGCGGGAGAAGCCATATCACTGTTCTAAAATCATCTTCAAACTGTGTGAAAAAAGTATAAATTAGCCGGGAGAACCCATATCACTGTTCTACAATCATCTGCAAACTGTGTGTGAAACTTAAACAATAACCGGGAGAAGCCATATCCCTGTTCTAAAATCATCAGCAAACTGTGTGTGAAACTTAAACAATAGCCGGGAGAAGCCATATCCCTGTTCTAAAAACAGGGATATGGCTTCTACCTGCTATTGTTTAAGTTTCACACACAGTTTTCAGATGATTTTAGAACAGGGATATGGCTTCTACCTGCTATTGTTTAAGTTTCACACACAGTTTGCTGATGATTTTAGAACAGGGATATGGCTTCTCCCGGCTATTGTTTAAGTTTCACACACAGTTTTCAGATGATTGTAGAATAGTGATATGGGTTCTCCTGGTTAATTTATACTTTTTTCACACAGTTTGAAGATGATTTTAGAACAGTGATATGGCTTCTCCCGCTAATTAATACTTTTCACACACAGTTTGAAAATGGTCCACATCCACCTCCATTTTTGATTTTTTTGTGTGATTTTTGTTTAAAAATGCTCTTAAGTTATTTCCCTGTCCCCATTTCTTTGTAGGGCACTTATCAGACCCTTACCCCCATTTCCCTCCTTTTGCAGACCTTTTTACAGCCATTTTAGTGCCTAAAAGTTCGGGTCCCCATTGATTTCGAACCAGCAGAACCCGAACTTCTAGAGGTTCGATCAACTCTACTTATATGGTCAGGAATCCCAGGCCATGTAAGCAAATTTGTGAGGAATGGACCGTTACATCATTACTTAAAAATGGCTGCATGGCCATATTTGGGGAATGATGTCACCATTATCCCTGCCCTTTCCTTTATATAACTCACAGCTTTTTTTTTTTTCAGTGAGTTGTTGGGAGGTGAGCATCACGATTGATGATGGATTCACAAAGAGATACATTTTTTGGATTTATATTTTGTTTTAAAAAAAGTTTGAGTTTCTTTATTCCTAGGTTGCAACTTTTTTTTTTTTTTGTTAATGAGTAGGGGTACTATGAATGCTCAGTATTTGGGTGCCCCTTATTTTTAAAGGGGGTTTCCAGATTCTAATAAGTCCCTGCCCTCAGCTCTCCACAACCCCTGGCCAGGGTTGTGAGGATGAGGATCTTGTCCTCATCAACATGGTTCCCCCTAGGCAAGGCACCCCTTCCATTATGAGTGAATGTGTCCTGGTATGATTCAAGATGGGAAAACACATCCTCATCCCCTCCTTTTCTGGCCAGACAGGCTGCATGCTTAGATTAAGTGTCCCATGTGGATTCATTTTTAAGGGGATCTCATGCATTTTTTGCATAGATTTCCCCAAAATGCATACCAGACCCTTTAATGGATTTTGATTGTGTTTTCTATGAAGACTAAAGATGAAAAAATATGACAGTTTTTCACCACAGTTATTAAGTCTGTATGGGCAGGCAGCAATTTATAAGTGATTGAATAGGCATTTAGTATTCATAAAAAAGAACACTTGATGGTGGAAATAGCATTCAGGTTTGCACTACAGCTAACCCGTTTGGACAGGCCACAATTTCTGAGAACTGAAACAGGTATTTAGCATCCTTAAAAAATATTAATGCCTTTTCTGGACAATGATTAAGGATATAAAATAGTATATAGGTTTTCACAACAAATAGAAATACCCATCTAAACTTACTGAGCAGGTATTGAACATCAGGAAATTAACAAGTGTCTTTTTTAACAATGAGGATGGAAAAAGCATACAACTTAAGCCTCGTACAAACGGTGCAATGGTCGTACAACTGAACGGTCCAAATCGTATGTTGGCTGTTGTATCTTGCGTACTGACAGGCACTAAACGATCGCACGACCAAGCCGAATGTAGTGACATGTTATGAACGTATAAAGAGAAAGTTCAGGTGCATGTAATTAGCATCCGGCCGTTCCTGACTTCTGAGCATGTGTGTTTTGCACAATACAACTTGTTGGACTTACTTCTCTGTACACAGGATACAACGGTCGTATGACCACTTGTCGTACTACCAAAGTTTTCTAGTCTGCTCATACAACTTCTGTTGTACGATTGTCGTACGTAGGCTGTTCTAATCGCGCGTACTAATGGTCGATTTAGCATACAATGATCGTTCATACGACCTGTTGTATACGATCTTCGACCCGTGTGTACGAAGCATTAGTAACACAACTAACAAACTTGTGTGGACAGTTTTCAATGTAGGAGGGATAGAGCAGGAAGGCATTTTACCCAAGGAAATTGTATATCAATTGTTTTGGACACTGAAATGGAAACATCATACATCTTTGCAATTGAATATGAGTTGTTTAGGACACTGAAATAGAAATAGCCTACATCTCTGCAAAACAACTCTCAAGCCTTCATTGTCAAGGCTGCATTTTTGAAGGGGACAGCAAGCAGACTAGAATTTGGGCTTCCTTTTTCATAGTTAGAAAGGACAATTTTTTCAGATTTGATACATACTTTTTTATGTATAATCATTATTAGGATTTCAAAAAAGCCATACAAAGTAAATAAAGATAACAGAAATGAAGCCAAGAACATAAAAGTACAAACATCCAGCATATGTTCCCTCTGCAAGACAGACATCACATCTGAACAACAACATTATTAATAATAGTGTTAGGAATACAAATATAGCCTAGTAGTAAGAACAAAACCTTCAAACAGGCCCCAAAATGTACATATGTTATACAAGGAGAAGTCGCTCTTCTCCAGTGGGTCCATAACTAAAACCCATTCTAGCAGTGTTAGGCATGACTCATGTCATACGGGAGCAGACCATATGGGGGATAACAGATCTGCGTACATGTAAGAGCAATGCTAACTGGGCTCAATGTGTAATTCTCTGTACTCAGCATGAGGCCCCCCCTGAGAAACCATCTAAAAAAGGAAGGGGAGGAAAAGGAAGAAAACGGGGGTAAGACAAGAGGAATTATAAAAAAAAAAGCTAGGAAATAAAGGGGAGAAAGAGTAAACAAGCACAGCTCTCCATGACTCCTAAGAACTTAAAAGGGGGAAGAAATTCAGTTCAAGTATCAAAGTAAGCTAACCAAATGGTGACTGAGTACATATAACTAAGTGTGAGGAAGACCCTAGACCAGTGGTTCTCAACTCCGGTCCTCAGGACCCACCAACAGGCCAGATTTTAAGTATTACCTTGAGGAGATGCAGACTAGAATGCTGCAATCACTGAGCAGCAAATGATATCACCTGTGATGCATTTCAGTTATCCTGCAAACCTGGCCTGTTAGTGGGTCCCAAGGACCGGAGTTGAGAACCACTGCCCTAGACAGACAATGACAGTGACACCTTATGACGTGGCCATATCTAGGACGTACATATGGTAAGGATGGCTAATCTCTATAAATCAGTTCCGTGGAGTAATGCATCCATCCAGACCAGATGCCCAGATATTGTTGTTCCCTTTGCCAACTTTGCCAGTCTGCTAAAGTAGGGCAAGTATTTTGTCTCTAGTACCTGGGAATAAGACATTTAGCTGTGTTCAGGAGGTGAGTGGTAAAACTATGTTTATAAGCTATAAGAGAGGAGGGCACATCAAACAGGTAATGGAGAGGGGTAAATTCAATAGGCCTGAGGGTGTTTTTTTGTATCCATGGGAAAATTGATGCACACTTTTTTAAATCTTTTCAGATTGTCCACCATTTGTGAGGGAGAAGGAGCACCAGCAGATTGCATTTTATAATTAATGGCATTTTTTCCTCACAGCAGATTGAAAAATGATGTACTTGCCAGCAGAGCTATTGTACCCTTTTTGGAAAGGCCACTATCCCTAAGAGACAGACATCCGTATTTCATTTTAAATAGCTAAATTACACTGTATATTTGTGGAGATATGATATAAATATTGCACAAATTTAAGACAGGGAATCACATCCTTATTGATGGGAGGACACAGAGTCCACTTGTTTCAGCCTGAAATTGTGAAGTATTTACTGTAGGTGTACACCAATATTATAAATTGTACAATTTTTAGAACATAATCTAATCCTTTTTGAAATTAGGCAAATATAGAGGTAAGGAGTCAGCTTATTTCTGCCAGCAAAAAAATATGTATATATATTTTTGGGATACACTATTTCACTAATTTCATGCATATTAACACTTCATTTTAAGGGAAGGCAATTTAGGACACAGGGAAATGTTAAGTTTCAGCCAGCAAGAGTGACTGAGAAGGTAGGTCTCATCTCGTTTCATCCTATGCAAACACTTTTCTCTCTCCCTCTCTTCCCTCCCTCCTTACCTTCCTTTTCCTCCTTTCTATCTTATCAGGTTGGTGATACCATTTAAGACACTGCAGATTTCTCTACTTAACATTTTATTGTATACTTATATGTTGAATGCTATGGTTGGAAGACTCTCCAGCATGTCATTTCACAGGTTCTAGAATCTATATTATTCATGCCATAAGGTTAATGTATTTATTGTACTTAATGTCCTTGTTGGAATGCTGTTGGTCACCTTGATTGATATTTTTTTTGAACACTGCTATTTGACCTGTATTATGACTATTGCACATGTTTTAGGATGTTCCATCATATTGTATTTTCTCATTGTATATGTTTTTTTTAAAGGTTAATAAAAAGAAAGTTATGAAAAAAGAGTTCAGACTGCAATAATTCATCAGATTTTTATTATTTATTTATTTTTTTATACGTAATCTAGAAATCATCAGTGCAAGGCAAGTGCCATCTTTAAATTCAAAAAGTACATTTTTTTCTCATTGGGATAAAAGAGAAAAATGTTTTGAGGAAGTATCTGCACATATTTCAAACCAAGATTTATAAGCCAGAATTGTAGGAGGTAAAAGGGAGACCGGGTGGTTTTCATTTAAGGAATCACAATTAGTCCACATTATTTTAAAGGGAGTGTATTACAAAAATCACAACTTAGGAGTAGCATGAGGAAACATATTGTGTTGTTCATTTTATTGATGATGCACTGCAATTCAACGAAAAAATTATTGGTCAATGCAGTATTTATCCAGCCCCAAACATGGAACAATTTCTACTTAAAAAAATTAAGTTTCCAGGTAACAATAAAGACAAAACACCATAACCCAACACAAAAAAATCCTGCAGATGAGAGGACTGAAAATATTGGGTGTTGGTGGTTCCCGTGTGTGCTCAAATAGACTGGACAGGGCAATGGTAGCAACATGTGAGATATTATTGGTGGCCTGCCAAGGCTAAAGGAACAGCTTTGGATATAGCATAAAAAATGAAGGTGGCAAGGTCCTCCAAATATTTATTCATCAGCATCTGCAAAAGGGTCTTGGTAGCTACTGCTAATCTAAGACTGGTTCATTTTCACACATATCAACTGGTCAACAGTGTCTGTGGACAGTCCCATTCTTTTGTCTGTCACAAAACCACCACTGCACTGAATGCAGGTTCAGAGAGCACACTGACTGCAGGGAAACCCAGCAGTTCAACTGCATACTGGGCAAGCTGTGGCCAGTGGTCCATTTTTGTGACCCAGTAGTCAAGGAGGTCATACATTTGGAGGGTCTGTATATTGCTCCCAAATAATCAGTCACCATGGAATGCAGCTGCTGCTGATATATACAGACATTATAGAGCCCTGGGTGCTGAGGACTGAAAATATTTTAAAAAAAGTATCACTCAGGCAGCCCCCCCCCCCCCCAGCTATATACTACTCCTAGGATTTGGGAAGCATGAACCCCACTTCTGGAAGACTGCCCCATTGCATCTTCAGTTACCACCCCTCCCACTGCCATCCTCTTTCTCATTCTCCTCCTCCTCTGCCTGCTGTGGTCTCCGTGGTCTCAGGGACAGTGTCTGAATGCAAGGAAGCTCTCATCTTACTCCAGTTTCTCTGCCTCAAGGACCTGGTCCATGATGCTATGCAGTGTGTGCTCCAGCAGGAACATAAGCGGTACAGTGTTGCTCATGCACGTAGTGTCCTGGCTCACCATTAATGTAGCCTCATCAAATGGTGGCAATACAGTGCATGCATCCTGTATCAGCAATCAGTGGTGTGGGGGAAAGAAGCCCAGATCCCCTTGGCCTGTTCTCATGCCATGTTTGCCCAGGTATGTGTTGATGTCCCTTTTATGCATGTACAGCCACTGCAGGAGGTGGACAGGTCACTGATCAGGCAGTTTGGTGGTCAGGTGGACATGAAATTCCTGCTAAAGTTCACCCAGCTGAACATCCGCTGGATAGGATCACCTGAAGTGGTTACAAACTCTTTCGGTCTTGGATCAGAGCAAGGTTTCAGCCTACACTTACTCCCATTCTGTGTAGCCCCATGCAGACCCTCTTTCCTGCTAGAGGAGCCCCAGGTTGGACCTCTTTACCTCTTGATGTGGTATCATACTTATTACTAGAGTCTGCTGACTGCGGGTAAAGGTCAAAAGGGAGAAGCTGGAAGCAGGAGTGTGTCCCGTTTACTAATGACTAGCATTTTGGTGATGTGCGTCATGATGAGTGGTCAGATGTGTCTACATAAACTCAAATGGCCAATGGTATTGCCATGCTTGATACACTAGAGGCAGGGACTGAAAATAACAGTGGTGTGACCTGCTGCACATGTGCTGAAAATGGCCCACACATCAGAGCCCTAGGGAGCAGATGGGGGGGGGGACAACTGTGTCTTTCATGGAGCTCTGCCATCCAGTGGTACAGGGGAGCTTCTCCCTTCATTTCTCTGTGAGAATCCCCTAAATGAGGGAGAGGCCCTTCCTTCACTTTCCACCTATGCTCTATTGAACTCCCAGGTACAATCAGAGATCTCATCATCACCCCCCTCCTCCTCTTCACTGGATCTAACTTGGCAGTATACTGCAGCTGCGAGACATTAGCAATTAGTTCTCCCTGTTCAGTGTCCCCTCCCTCTAGGCTTTTTATTTTACGCTGCCCCTCAATCTCAGAGCCCAATAATTGCTGCACATCTTCTTACAGCAAGTGGCTCACACTGTGCTCAAATAGGTCAACAAAGTCCTCCATGACAGGTGGTGGGGCCACAACACTTGTGGTGGAATGCAAGTTAGTCTACACCTGGGTGACAGGGGAGGATGATGATAAAAGCTTGTTTAGCCACTCCACAGCCTCTTCCACATGCTCTGGTTGTATAGCAGCCCCAGTGCTCACAACAATGGCAAATGTGCCCTGTCTGCAAATTATGCACCATATTTATGACCACTGCTTTGGCCTGCAGACAGAGAAGCTGCTCACCCCCTCATAGCTGAATAGAACTGCTGCCTCTCCCTGTAGGCATGCCAGACATTATAATGATAATGTGGGGTTTATTCCCTACATTTATTTGCAGCTATTGGAAGAGCTGTATAGGGGGAAAGCGATGTTTGAGTGCACTGCAACTGTGATGCTTTGGTGGACTAAACTACACCTCAATAATCTGAAAACAAAGGACAACTGTTGTGGCAACACCAACAAATTCACATTTATGTTGCTGCTGCTGACCCCATAAAATATATAAATACTTTAATAAATAAATTAAATATTCAAATGAAATAAAACCCAAATAAAATTAAGCTCAAACACAAAAGAATGACACAAAATTAAACTCTTTGCTTAGGTCAGGAATGGCCCCGCATACAAAATTTCATAAATTTGACAGCTGAGGATCAAGTGTAGAAACATTAGCTGAGGCACCCTGACAGTGCTGAATATTTAGACTAGAGCTGTAATGGCAAAGTGCTGGCAAGCCTGGAGCAGTGGCAGTAGATAGTAATGGTGTTAGGAGATGATAATAATTACAGGAGATGGTAATGAATGGCATGCCTGCAATGGTTTCAGGAAATGGTGGATGACAGGCCAAAAGTTGTGGTAAGGGATAGTAATGTTGTTTGGTATAATAATATTTTTGGGGACAGATTCAAGAAACAAAAAATCATTAACAAAGTTTTAGTACCCATTGATAATTCAGGACTGGTTCATTTTTATAATGGTTAGCTGGTCAACTGTGTCTGTGTCCCGGTCACAAAACCCTTTGCTGCCCTAAATGTCCATTCTGAAAAGACACTAGCCACGGGGCAGCCCAAAAGCTTTATTACATGCTGGGCAACCTTAGGTCTAGCCTTGGCACCCAGTAGAAAAGGGGGTCATCCATTGCATATTTGTCCACATGTAATCATTGATCATATAGGGTATGCACTGCCTGAGACTTGGCCAGCAGCCAGGGCTGGGTGATACATCATGAAAAAGACCCGAAAGCCTCGCTTAAGCAGTTGCCACTAGCACTTCTCTACCTTTCACTACCATGAGTATCTGAAGGACATTGACCACAAAAGGAAATCCTGTCACTCTCTGGGAAAACCGTTACAGTGATCCTCTGCAGCACCTCTTACAGATGGTGCATTTTTTGCTCCCTTTATGATGTCAAGATAAGCTCATGCCCACACACATACACTTAGTGTTTCAGAGGAATTAACTGCCCCCCCGGAAGCCTGCCCCATGTCCTCCTCATCCCCATTAGCACCACAACCCACCTTTTCTTGCTCCTCCATTGACTGGTGCCAGAGCTGCTGACAAATTCAAAATATAGAGGGCATTCCTCCTCCTACTTTTGCCCCAGTGCACGGTCTAGTACACCATGCAGTGTTTGTTCCAGCAAACATCTGGTTGTGGCTCATCATTCTGGTCACATTTTTAAATAGTGACAACATTGCACACACATCCTGAATGTGGAGCAACTGACATGGTGAAAAAAACTCAGATCCCCAGCACCTCTCTTTAGTCTTATAGTCATACACATACTCATTTACTACACGCTAATGCAAGTGCAGCATGGCCAAGATTGAATTCCAGTGGGTGGAAATATTGCATATCTGATGATTGGCAGACAGCTGGGGTTATCTCTGATTTTCAGCCAGGGAGCAGTTGCTGGGTATGACTGCCTGAAGTGGCATTCTGAAAGCCAAGGTTAGGAAATGCTGCACCCAGTTGATGACAGGTGCCTGGCACATGTGTGAAATTTCCCTGCCAGGATCAACAGCAAGTTGACACACATGACCTTTCCTGGCACAGGAAGATGATGTGGGGTCGGCCACTTCTTGGCATGCCCCTGAACAGCTAACAGAATCTAGGCCCTAGAGTGGTTCCTGTCCCCAAGCATACCTGCTGCAAAACAATATGGCAGAGTTTTGCATGGGCTGTTGCATAGGCATTTAGTTGAATGGGTGGGACTGGTGGTTCTCAGAATTCCCCAGATGAGTCCAATGAGGAGGAGGGAATAGATGAGACTGTCCTGCCACCATCACCAACCACACAACCAGTCCATGAGCTCCATCAGTTTGCTTCTTCCCAGTTGCCAGTAACCTGACCTGGTGGGGTGTGAAGGAAATGTGATGGGTGGCCTTCTGCAAAAAGAAAAAAAGTGGATTTGGAAGCATTTTTTCTGCTCTGCTATTTACAAAGCAGCTGAGAAGTATTTTAATACAAAAATAGTGTGGCGCACCTAAAATATCTAATCCATCTAATTAAGATCTCCTCTGCCTTTACATACAATTCAAATGCATAAAAAGTGCAATCAACTCCAGAAGCACTATGTGCTATAAACCATAAAATTAATAAATTGCAGGGCCCTCTGATTCCTCCTGTATTGTATTGTATTGTACTGTCTGCCCTAATATTGTAAAGCGCTGAGCAAACTGTCGGCGCTATATAAATACTGTATAATAATAATAATAATAATATCTGATTCCTCCTGTATTGTATTGTATTGTACTGTCTGCCCTAATATTGTAAAGCGCTGAGAAAACTGTTGGCGCTATATAAATACTGTATAATAATAATAATAATAATAATAAAGTGCACAGTCCCTTTAAGAACCCTTCATGTCGCTCTCCAATATATTATATATTAAACTGTTTTGCTTCACACTTCTTAAACTGGTATTAAAGGTTTGACTTATAATTAAAAAAAAAGCAGCACAACAATGTGAACTCAACCTACAGGCCCATTTATGTTTTTACAGTGTGTTAATGCACACACATTAAAGTGACAGTAAATGTTTGTTTTTGTTTTGCTTTTTGCTTAAAAAAACAAACAAACATGTTATACACCCCTGCTCTATGCAGTGGTTTTTCACAGAGCAGCCCTGATTCTTCTCTACTCGGGTTCCCCGCTGGCGCTCCTGGCTCCTTTCCCCTTGACCAGTGACCCCAATAGCAAGCCGGTTGTTATGGGCACTAGTGCATGCTCACTCCCAAGCCCCACTCTATGCAACCATAAGACACATAGAGCCATGGCTCGGCCCCGCTCCGCTACCCTCTCTCCTCATTGGCTCACTGGCTGTGATTGACAACTGTGGGAGCCAATGAGGAGAGGGAATCCAAGGACAGCCGAGGCTCTTGTGTGCCTCCCTGGATCGAAAGAGGGTTCAGGTGAGTATTAGGGGGGCTGTGGGGGGAGCAGTACACAGAAGAATGCAGGAAGGTAAAAAGCCTTCAACATTTACAACCACTTTAAATATGCTCACCATACAAAAATTTGCTGCCAGTGACACCACCGTTAAACCACCTCTGTACCCCTTTTGCATGGAAGCTCATCTTCTTTGGTGGGCCCCCCTTTATTCTAGGCAAGGCCAGTCACACCTCTGTGTTTTCCTCCCATGGAGATTCTGGGGTTGATTTACTAAAACTGGAGAGTGCAAGATCTGGTGCGGCTGTGCATGGTAGCCAATCAGCTTCTAACTTCAGCTGGTTAAATTAGGCTTTGACAATAAAACCTGGAAGCTGATTGGTTTCAATGCAGAGCTGTACCAGATTTTGCACTCTCCAATTTTAGTAAATCAACCCCTCTGTGTAATGAGGCACTCTCCTGTTTCTCAGTTGCTCTCACCATCCAGCTTATTTAGCTAGTCCAGTCAGAACTCCCAAGGAAATAAGAAAACCCACATTTTGTACCATCACTTTATTTAAAATTCATATAATATAATGCAATTACAGTTTGCCGGTTAAAAAGTGATTGTCATAGTGTGCCGTATTGCCAGATAATAGTTCTGTTATGATGATTCCCTCACATGTATCATCCCATAGCTGAGGAGTATTGTAAATCTTGCTCTGATTGTCAAATAAATGCATGCCAACCACATTTTGAAAGTCCTCTGGTGTTCTTGTCTATAATTGCAGTTCCCTTTGAAATAATTGCTTGGCAACTGTAAGCTGGGCTTTTGCTTGTCATTCTGTGTAATTAAACAAAGAAATCAGTTGCTCTGTCTCACTTTTTCTTCAATTAAAACTCTACATTTATGAGGAAAAAGAGGCCACTGTGAGCCTGGGTACCTGAGTACCTTTTGTGTGCTTCCATTCCAATGGGTAGGTAAGCTCCCCATCCCACATAGTATTAGAAAAGGATTTCAAGGTGTCAGTAATGTCTTTGCTCAGAATCTTGAAAAACTCTTGTAAATCTTGTACACCCATTAAGTCTTTATACCCAGCTAGGTTTGAGAGCAGTGGAAAGTTCTGCTGACATAAAATCTGCATTCAGGGTCTTTACAACTCCAAAAGAATATTTGCAAGTAGGAGATATGTAGAATAGTACAGGGTTTGGGGCGCATATGTCTCAGGTAACACAATTATCCTCAAATGGCTGCTCCTGGAAGGATTTTCCAACTTTTAATAGTAATAAATGGTTGAGTTTGTAAAAATGCATCCTCCAGAAAGGAGATATTCTGCTCTACTTCCTGAATAGCATGGACCTGTATGGAGAGGTCCTGCTTTACATTTTCAAGTCTCTGTTGCCACAGCCTCTGAAATTTTGGCATATTACCCCTCCCATCTTGGGAGAGCTTGCAGCCTTTGTGGACCAGGAGAGGCCCAGGAAAGTGTGTGACCGGGTTCTAATTTTCAACAGGAATCAATCCATACCAGCTGTGGGGTACTGGTGCATGAGTGCACTGCGTATGTAGAGGAAAGATGGCAGGACTATGAGAGTTATGTCCTACTGCTGCCGCTTCGTAGGTTCCGGAACTGAAAATCTCATTATTTGTAGTCGTGAGACTCCCACCTACAAAAGGTTCTGACAGCTTTTGATTAAATTAATAAGACCTGGTTAACAGCAAACCTGAAAAAAATGCAATATGTCTGGAAGAAGAAGTCTGTTATTTGGGCTACAGCATTGGCCAGGGGGCATACAGGCTCTAATGCACACATTTTAGGCCATTAAAGTTGGCACAAAGAAATGTAAGAAAAGGAGCTAATCTATCATGATGAAACACAATGAAGAAGCAGAAAGAGCTGAGGGGAATATTGTGTAAAGGACTGTGTTCATCACCCCCAACTTTAATCAAGCATTTTTTTTTTGTACAGATGTCCTGATGTTGGTCTGAGAGCAGTTGTATCCAAGGAAATTAATAGGTAAGAACATGTAGTGGCATACCTCATCTGGAAATTAAGTTTTGCAGAGAAGAATTATTCAATAGTGGAAAAGGAGTGTCTGGTTATAAAGTGGGAGTCATTGAGTTATTACCTTTTGGACAGACAGTTACAATTGATTACATACCAGCCCCTGCTAGAACAGATGGCTCAGAACAAAGGGAAGAATGCAAAGGTTACAAGATGGTTTCTGACCTTTAAATTTTATGTAGATCCCTGTGTCTCTCAGCCATGAGCCTGCTGCTGAGTGAGTGAAAAGATGGATGTGTATATACTGTATATGTATATATATTCATATATACACACATATATGCAGTATATATATGTGTAAATATATATATATATATATATATATATATATATATATATATATACATTTAGTATCTCACAAAAGTGAGTACACCCCTCACATTTTCTTAAATATTTTATTATATCTTTTCATGTGACAACACTGAAGAAATGCTGCTTTGAACTGTGTACCCATGTGTACATTTACTGTTAGATCTATAATCTAGTAACTTGTCTTGCGCTTGTTGAAGCCTAATAATGTCATTGTATTTTTTGAACATCATTGTGATAACATTTTCTACCTTGTAGGATTTTATGAAAATCTTCACCCTTGTTTCTCCTGAGGAAGCATCGATCAGACGTGAAACATGTAGAGATGGTATCCAGCATAAATTGTTTTTCATACTGATGGACGTTCGTGGGGGCCCCGCCCAGGAGTCTTTATTTCCCCTCTCGGGGTCTCTTCCATTCCAGCCCTAATTTGCATGCATACTGATGGTTTAGTTGCAATTATATGCATTTTTATAATCTATTACTATGTCTCTATGATTGTATATGCCACTATACCTGATCAGGGCTTGTAGAGTTAGGACCCCAGGGTGGTTACACTAGCGTTATGTACACCACCATGATACTGTATACCCTTGGGTGACCTATATATCAACTTTTATCTTTGTCAATTTTAATGAATTTGGAATAAAAACAATTTTTATTTACCTTAGTGTTACGTTCAGATTTATATTCAACCTAAGTGCCTATAAAGTCCCCAAACTTCCAAAATTGGAAATGTCCAGTATGTCTCTGTATACAATTGTGGCCCTAGCTCTATACATATTTTGGTCCATGGAGGTCACACCGTGAGGACTTTCCAAACATTAGATTTCAACACTGAAGAAATTACACTTTGCTACAATGTAGTGAGTGTACAGCTTGTATAACAGTGTAAATTTGCTGTCCCCTCAAAATAATTCAAAACACAGCCGTTAATGTCTAAACCGCTGGCAACAAAAGTGAGTACACGCCAAAGTGAAATTGTCCAAATTGGGCCCAATTAGCCATTTCCCCTCCCCGGTGTCATGTGACTCGTTAGTGTTACAAGGTCTTGGGTGTGAATGGGGAGCAGGTGTGTTAAATTTGGTCTTATCGCTCTCACTCTCTCATACTGGTCACTGGAAGGTCAACATGGCACCTCATAGCAAAGAACTCTCTGAGGATGTGAAAAAAGGAATTGTTGCTCTACATAAAGATGGCCTAGGCTATACGAAGATTGCCAAGACCCTGAAACTGAACTGCAGCACAGTGGCTAAGACCATACAGTGGTTTAACAGGACAGGTTCAACTCAGAACAAGCCTCGCCATAGTAGACCAAAGAAGTTGAGTGCACGTGCTCAGCATCATATTAAGAGGTTTGTAATTGGGAAATAGACGTATGAGTGCTGCCAGCATTGCAGCAGAGGTTGAAGGGGTGGGGGGTCAGCCTGTCAGTGCTCAGACCATACGCAGAACACTGCATCAAATTGGTCTGAATGGCTGTTGCCCCAGAAGGAAGCTGATGCACAAGAAAGCCCGCAAACAGTTTGCTGAAGACAACGAGACTAAGGACATGGATTACTGGAACCATGTCATGTGGTCTGATGAGACCAAGATAAACTTATTTTGTTCAGATGGTGTCAAACCTGTGTGGTGCCAACCAGTTCAGGAGTGCAAAGACAAGTATGATTGCCTACAATCAAGCATGGTGGTGGGAGTGTCATTGTCTGGGGCTGCATGAGTGCTGCTGGCACTGGGGAGCTACAGTTCATTGAGGGACCCATGAATGCCAACATGTACTGTGACATACTGAAGCAGAGCATGATCCCCTCCCTTCAGAGACTGGGCCACGGTGCAGTATTCCAACATGAAAATGACCCAAAACAAACCTCCAAGACAACCACTGTCTTGCTAAAGAAGCTGGGGGTAAAATTGATTTACTGGCCAAGCATGTCTTCAGACATGGGGCATCCTCAAATGTAAGGTGGAGGAATGCAAGGTCTCTAACATCCACCAGCTCTGCGATGTCGTAATGGAGGAGTGGAAGAGGATTCCAGTGGCAACCGGTGAAGCTCTGGTGAACTCCATGCCCAAAAGGGTTAAGGCAGTGCTGGAAAATAATGGTGGCCACACAAAATATTGACACTTTGGGCCCAATTGGGACATTTTCACTTAGGGGTGTACTCACTTTTATTGCCAGCGGTTTAGACATTAATGGCTGCGTGTTGAGTTATTTTGAGGGGACAGCAAATTTACACTGTTATACAAGCTGTACACTCACTACTTTACATTGTAGCAAAGTGTAATTTCTTTAGTGTTGTCACATGAAAAGATATAATAAAATGTTTACAAAAATGTGAGGGTGTACTCACTTTTGTGAGATACTGTATATACATATATATAAATACAATATAAAATAGGTTTAACACATGTTATATTCATGGCCGCAGAACTGCTATAAAACCCCATAGTGTAAAATGGCATAAAAACAAAAATGAAGCTTTTTACTATTGTACAGTAATGTGTCATTCTGTCATTTCTGTGCTAGATACAAGCAGTATCAATTTAAAAATTACTAAAGAAATGTATCTCTGGCTTCAGTCGCATCAATATCAAAATTATTTCAGCTCACTGCAGACTAAAATATCTTGGTTCTGGACAAATGAATGTGGTTTTTTTTTTCGGTTGGTTCTTATGATTTAGAATGATAGTTTCCAACGCAGAAGTAATTTTAAACAGCCAGAGGGTAACACAAGCTGTGTAATTAAACTAGTGAGTAAAAAAATAGACTTGGTGGGATAGCTAGCCAAAAGCATCAGACTTACTTTGATAATAAACACAATGACATATGAAAAGACAAATTTATACATCAGTTTAGGCCAAAATGTATTCTTCTACATTGTTTTAGTAAACAAAAAATGCAATAGGTGTATATTGATTGGTTTGCACAAAAGTTGCCACGTTTACAAACCGTGAGAATTAATTTATGGCATTTTCACATTTTTTTTTTTTACTAGCAATGGCGCTGATCTGCGATTTTTATTGGGGCTGCAACATTGCGACAGACAGATCGGACATTTTTGACACTTTTTTGGGACCATTGACATTTATACAGCGATCAGAGCTAAAATCACTGATTACTGTATAAATGTCATTGGCAGTGAAAGGGTTAACTGTGTTCCCTCACTGTGTTCTAACTGTATGGGGGCTGGGCTGGCAGGGGTATGACAGATCTAACTGATCCCAATTACAGAGATCAGGAGACCAGTGTCACGGGAACCACCGTGTTTACATTGGCAGTTTCCCATTCTTCCTCTCTCACAGGCGATCGTGGGTTGCCAGCGGATATCGAGTCCGTCCGACCCGTGGCCCTACTCAGGGAATGTGTAGTGGGCACGAGAGCGTGCCGCCAGAGGCACGCGCCCACTATCGTGCCTGCGCCAATCACCGTTTATAGACGGCGATCTGCGCTATCGTACCACTTTGCCGCTGTATATCGGCGTTACATGGTCAGCAAGTGGTTAAACACAGAAAGGCTTCATGTACACTACTGCTGGTAAACTGACATTTGGAGCAGTTGGGCATTTTTTCAGCTGCCCCTGAACTCTCCTCTATGTTATCTTATCAGTACATGTACACAGGGTCGTTTATAGTAGTTTCTAGGCAGTTGGGTTGGTAAGCACCTTTTGGAAAGAAAAAAAATGCGTTCAGGATGGAAGTTCAGAGTCATTTGAAACGCCAAATGCCTATAACAGCTTGTAAACACTGCTAAACATGTTAGCATTTAGCAGCATTTTGTTTACAGGCGTTTTTCATTAAACCAAAAAGTACTTATTTTATTGTATTGATTGTATTTAGACTTTTTACACTGCTAGGAGCAATGGTAAGTACCAGAGTAACTCAAAGCAACTTAGAAGCAGCTTAAATCTTTTAAGACGCTTTAAACAACTTCTTCAGCAACACAAAAAAAAAGCTGAAACAATTCCTAAGTGAATGTACTATTAAAATGATAATTAGTTTCCTAGTTAATTATTCATTTCAGCAGGAAGCTCAGCTTTGTAGAGCTAAACTCTGGTTCACATGTAGAAACACTGAAATTAAAGGGCATATACAGTATATAAAGTAGTAACTCTGACATTCAGCAAACATTTTCTGCAGGAGAATCTTTCAGGTCCATGTGTTGTAAATAATGATGATTGATTCTCGCCCAGAAATCTGGGCTAAGCCCAGGTTCAAACCAGTGCGATCTTACGCATGGGATTTGCACAGAAAAATGTGCAGGGACTTTTTTTTCTCGCACTGGAATTGGATCGCATTGGTGTTCTCACCCATGCAATCCAATTCCTGTCAGAATCCACAGTTCGCACTGCGATCTGTGAACCACCTGGGGGTGTCATTAACATTGTATTGACACCTGCAGCGGTTCACAGAAGGCAGTGTGAACTGCCTGCTGGAGAGATGCGATGTGGGAACCGGCGCTGGAATTGCGCTGGTTCCCGCATCACACAAGTGTGAACCTAGGCTCAAAGTCACATTCAATGCTTTATGAATAGACCCCTAGGTGTTTTAGCCAGATGGGCAATTTCCCAGTGAAACCTGGTTTTTGTTTTTCATGCTGCGATTGCCCTCAGAAGCATGGTAATCATTCCCCTGCATAAGGTGTGCATTGATCATTTTGTTTCATGGTGTAATTTATTGAACTGTTCCTGAGTGGAGTTGAGCGGACACCTGGATGTTTTCGGGTTCGGGTTTTCATGGAAAAGTTCAGGTTTGGTCCGAACTTGACCCCGGACCCCGAACCCCATTGAAATCAATGGGGACCCGAACTTTTGGGCACAAAAATGGCTGTAAAAAAGTCCTGGAAAGTGCTAGAGGGCTGCAAAAGGAAGAAAAGTGGGGGTAAGAGTAGGACAAGTGCCCTACAAAGAAATGGGGATAGGGAAATAACAATAATCTGTCCCTTACAGCAACAGCAGGAACCTGACCCTATAGAACTAGGAGATGATTTTAGAACAATAATCTGTCCCTTACAGCAACAGCAGGAACCTGACCCTATAGAACTAGATGATTTTAGAACAATAATCTGTCCCTTACAGCAACAGTAGGAACCTGACCCTATAGAACTAGGAGATGATTTTAGAACAATAATCTGTCCCTCTAAGCAGTAGACTCTAACTAGTCCAGTCAGATTGTTCTGTAATGCAGGATAAGATGTTATTAGATCTGCAATCTGTCCCTAAAAGCAGTAGTAGTAGTAATCTCTACCTAGTCCACAATTAGATTGTTCTGTAATGCAGGATGAGATGTTATTAGATCTGCAATCT
>BLSH010549403.1:185765-199663 GCA_018402905.1 Glandirana rugosa
TCAACTCGCTTGGGTTTGACATTTCAAGCCCAAGCATGGCTTGAAACGCCACAAGCCCTGGGCTTGGGCTTGAAAACTTTTTTTCAAACGCAAGCCCAAAACCCAAGACCATAAAAAAAGGGTGAACAACTTATCGACGTCCAGTCGGTTAGTTCTTCGCAAAGTGACCAAACGGGAATCTTCGGTAGTGTCGGTACGGATGATTACCGTATCGACACTAACCAGTCACGTAGTACACTGGGTCATCTGCAATCTGTCCCTAAAAGCAGTAGTAGTAGTAATCTCTACCTAGTCCACAATTAGATTGTTCTGTAATGCAGGATGAGATGTTATTAGATCTGCAATCTATCCCTCAAAGCACCAGCAGCATCCTTTCCCTACACTAGCCTGAGAGCATATGACATGCAGCACTATGTGGCTCAAGCTCATACAGAGGCTGGGTCACATGATGCACTGACCAATCACAGCTATGCCATTAGTAGGCATGGCTGTGATGGCTTCTAAGGGCAAACCAGTGAAACGCTTCTTGATTGGCTGACCTGCAGCTATTCAACAAGTGGGAAAAAAATACCAGAACCCAAAACCCGAACGCAAACTTTTTTTCAAAAGTTCGGGTTCGGGTCCCGAACACCGCAAAGTTCGGTACGAACCCGAACTTTACAGTTTGGGTTCGCTCAACTCTGTTCCTGAGTCAGCATTTCCAATTTGTGTTGAAACATCAGGCATGCGGCACAGCATTGCCTGGATTAATGCATGACATCTGTCTGTAGTCTGAGAACCGACACATCATGTGAAGACGCTACATACAGTTCCTTGAAAAAGTATTCATACCCCTTGAAATGTTCCACGTTTTGTCATGTTTTAACCAAAAATGTAAATGTATTTTATTAGGATTTTATGTGATAGACCAACACAAAGTGCCACATAATTGTGATGTGGAAAGAAAATAAATGGTTTTTAATTTTTTTGACAAAAAAATATCTGGAAAGTGTGGTGGGCATTTGTATTCAACCCCCCTGAGTCAATACCTTTGTAGAACCACCTTTCGCTGCAATAACAGCTGCAAGTCTTTTTGGTATGTCTCTATCAGTCTACCCAAAATAGCTCAAGCTCTGTCAGACTGGATGGAGAGCGTCTGTGAACAGCAATTTTCAAGTCTTGCCACTGTGACAGTATGCAAGGCAAAGTGGGGAAGGGACGCTTCCTGTCACCTCGTATGTGTTCATATGGACTAGATTGAACAGAGTCTGGTCCAGATTTTGCCAGCCACCATGGCAGGGTTGGTCCTGGTCCAGAATTTGTGATCCACTGGAGTCCACCAGCAGGTGGCTTAAATGAACAGGAAGAGATCTCACTAGAGCTCTGACCTGGAACTCAGAGAGGGATCTGAGGGAGCTCTGTGTCTGTTTGGACTTTAAAAGACAAGGGTTGCATTGTGGCTTATGATTTGTGGGTGTAGGAGGCCAGCCCCACACCGAATAGTGAGGAAACTATAATATTTAGTTTAGCGCCAGACAGCATTGATTTATTTTCTGTTTTTCTTGTTTTTTAACCACTTCCGTACCGCCGGACGTCATATGATGTCCTTGGGTTTGAGTGGTGAGCAGCTGCAGATTCAGATATCCTTTTTTACTGCCGGCGATTCCCCATCAGATAAAAGTGGTCTTAGCGGCGGATTCACTTTGATCAGCAGCAGGAGAGGTGCCCCCTCCTGCTGTTTTCCCATCATCTCCGCCGCTTATTGGATCTGCCGGCAGAGATGATCGGATCCGTCCACGCCAGTGTCCGTGGGCTCCATAGTACGGCAGGGCGGAAATGACGTCAGAAGTCAGTTCTGCCAAATGGTCTTAAAGGGCCCATTTTTTTTTTTGGGGCTGTCATTTTTTTCAAATATTTTTTTTTTTTTTTTTTTTGTATTTTACTATAAATATGAGATCTGAGGTCTTTTTGACCCCAGATCTTATATTTAAGAGGTCCTGGCATGCTTTTTTCTATTACAAGGAATGTTTACATTTCTTGTAATAGGACTAAAAGAGATCATTCTTTTAAAAAAAAGAACAGTGTAAAAAGCAAAATAAATAATAATAAAAAAAAATTTAAAGCACTCCGTCCCGCCGAGCTCGCATGCAGAAGCGTACGCATACGTAAGTCCCGCCCACATATGAAACCGGTGTTCAAACCACACATGTGAGGTATCGCCGTGATCGTTAGAGTGAGAGCAATAATTCTTGTACTAGACCTCCTCTGTAACTCAAAACTGCTAACCCGTAGAATTTTTTAAACGTCGCCAATGGAGATTTTTAAGTTGCAATGTTTGTCGCCATTCCGCGAACAGACGCAATTTTGAAGCATGACATGTTGGGTATCATTTTACTCGGCGTAACATTATCTTTCACAATATGTAAAAAAATTGGCCTACCTTTACTGTTTTCTTATTTTTTAACTAAAAAAACTGAATTTATAAAAAAAACACGCTTGGAAGACCGCTGCGCAAATACGGTGGGACAAAAAGTTTTGCAATGACCGCCATTTTATTCTGTAGGGTGCTAGAAAAAAAATATATAATGTTTCGGGGTTCTAAGTAATGTTATAGCAAAAAAACAGTTTTTAACTCGTAACCACCGAACCCAAAAAACAGGCTCAGTTTGGAAGTGGTTAATATGCAAATCTTTTACCTATAATCCTGGCAAGCCGCCAGATTTTAAGGAAAGTTGCCTGCATTCTGACTATTTTTCCTCACGTAGGTTGATCCCCACGAGCTAATCTCCCACACGTGGAGGAGTTTAGCGGTCACCTTTACAAGATGGAGGAAATTCTGAAGGCCCTGCTTCAAGCCAATGCAGCTCAATAGGAAACCAACCTTCGGGTTGCACAGGCCACGGCAGCACAGAAGGAGGAAAGTCGCCAAGCTATTGTGGCACAACAGCAGATGAACCAACAGTTTGCGGAGGCCCTACTGGAATTAAAGGGGCCCGCACCTCTGGTGACAGTGGAACCAAAGTTGATACGCGCCTCGTACCACATGCAGAAGATGACACCTGCAGATGACGTGGAGGCATACCTCACAGCTTTTGAAAGAGTCGCTCTTCGCGAAGGATATCCAAAAGAACAGTGGGCGAGACTGTTAGCACCATTCTCGACTGGTGAACCCCAGAAAGCATACTTTGATCTGGAATCAGATAAGGCCCAGGACTATGAGACTCTAAAAACAGAGATACTCGCATGCCTAGGGGTCACCATGGCAGTTCGGGCCCAACGGGTGCATCAGTGGACCTACCGCACTGACAAGCCACCCCGCTCACAGATGTTTGACCTGCTCCCCCTCACCAGGAAGTGGCTACAGCGTGTGATCATGGACCGCTATATACATACGCTCCCTGCTGCTTTGAGGAAATGGGTCAGTCATGGGGACTCCAAAACCACCAACCAACTCGTGGACCTCGTGGAGAGATACACTACTGCTGAGAACTTGTTGCACCCATCTGTGCCCCACTCCAATGTATCTAGGGGTGAAAGATTGCCCGTCGGACCCAGTAAGACTGTTCCAGGGGTCAGGGGTGTGGGGAAATTTGATAAGGCTGCTACGATTAAAGAGACTATGGGCTCTAGACCTGGAGACTGGCCAAAGAAGCCATAAAGGTCTTGGGGACCCTGGGAATGACTGGGTATAGAACACATACAGTGTTACTAATGCCTTGCATTGGGCCATAATGCTGCCAATTGTCCCCGGAATGATGAAACCATGTGTGATGGTATCACGCATGAGACACCCATGAAGTAATTATACCATGCATGAAGCAACACTGACTCCATCTTGAAAGGGGAGCTACTTAAATGGCTGCTAAGTTTTTTTTTCTCTCCTTCTAACATGGCAGTTTGAAGTAGAACAACATTCCTCATTTACATCCCCCCTCCTTTTCTGGCCAGATCAACTTCAAAAGGGCATCTGGACAAGCCAGAAAAAGATATCTGTCTGTGGTTGTCTTTACTTGAAAGTGATTGTTTATCTTAAACAAACATACCCCAAACTGGTGTGGGACATGCGACACCTTAAATCACCCCCCAGCAATCCTGACCCTTTCAGTAACTTTGGAATAACATGAGAAGGTAGAAAAACTTACATACAGTCATAACTTCCGTTATGCATATGCCATAGTGATAAAACATGCATATTTGAATGTAGAATTTCGGCCCGGATAATTCAAGTATAAACATTCACCCCTTTTTACCCAAGAAGGGATAGAACTAGTCTATTCCCTCCCCAGGGTCCTAGAAAGTCTCAGCACTCTCATGTTTGGAGTCATTTGAAAGCTTTACGCATGCCAAAATGGAATTTCTTACTGTGAGATGTGCCGGGGGGTCCAATCACAAGTTATGATTTTCATAATCCATGCATGATTATGCAGCATGTCATGACCCGCCTTGGACATTGTCTAAGAACACGCCCTCTCATACGAATGGCCAGAGGGGTATGGCTCCACCCCTTGTGATTCAGAGGAAAAGGACTGCCCAGATCAATGGTCAATTCTCAATTACCATAAGTGAAACAACATCAGAGAACCAGGAAATAATCTTCGAAAACACTGATTAGGCACGTACATTTCAAATGCAGGTATTTTCATTCTGCTCTCTTTTGCTGTAATTTTGTCTCACTTTGTACTTTTATTTTTCTGTAAATGTTTTACTGCACCTAAAACTTGACCTTTTCATTATTAAACCTTATTTTGAAAAGTGTTAATTTTGTTCCTAAAGCTAAATAAATAGTAATAAATAAATAAATAGTAATGCAACTATTACAAATCTGTTGCTTTGAAGAGCGCTACTGTTTTTAAAATAACGCATCTGAATATACCTGTCTGCGGTGACAGAGTGTGTTTCAGGCGTTGTTCTAAAATACTGGTATTGCTAACATACGGGTCTTCTGGTCGGTATCCAGAAGTGGTGGCAGTGAAAGGGTTAATTGTTTGAATTAGCCTGGTAACAATCACTCTCAGGCGACTGACACTTAGACAATGGTCCCGCAAACTGGGAAATCTTTGTGCTGAAAACAGCTGAGAGTGGCATTGTTACGTTCATGACAAGCGCGGTGTTAGAACAGGGGGGTCCTCGGTCACTGGTCGGTGAGGAGTGCAGCGACCTGATACCCACGTTCGTCACACTATGCAATGTGATTATACTTACGTAAATAGACACCTTCACTTTTTGCACAGGTCGCATATACAGCATCATGTTCATATCGCATGGAGAAGCAAATGTGTGATTTTTGTTGATCGAAAGCCAGTCACTGAACTGCTTGACTCTGGCACTGTGGTAACGTTGGTAAAAAGCAATTGTATAAATCCTGCAAGGTTACACCCTAGCACTGTTGGGGTCATTTGCATACATGGGGACACTTGTGATTACCAGACGGTGGTGGTTGAGATTAACACTCCTTGAGGCAGTGTGACTCATTCAGTGAGGGTAGTACCTTCACTGCTATATGACGCCCTAGTGGGCAGGTATTTTCCCCGTTTTTGGAGGTTATGGGAAGGCACAGTGAGGCTGGAGGATACAGCTCCCCCTGCTGCAGAAGCACGGGAACTCTCACCCGACCCTTTTGCCAAATGGAAGGGGAGACTGGAGACAGGACCAAGGAAGGAGGAGACAATCTTCCTTTTCCTGTACTGGATGGGGAGTTGGAGGAGCTAGAAGATAGCCCCCAGCTGGGGGCTAATAACCCAGAAAATGTCTCTGACCCTGACTGTGAGTGTGAACAGAATGTAGTACCTGACTTAGAGGTCTGGAGAGAGGACTTCTGTACGGAGCAACTACGGGATGTCACTCTACTTAGAGCCAGAGAAAACGTGAAGGTGATGGATGGGGAACCTGTGGACCCTAATTGGGGGGTGTCTTTTCCCTACATGGCTCTTAAAAATTATTTGTTGTATCAGGTAGTGAAACGAGGAGAACAAGGTGGAACAGCTAGTGGTTCCCAAACCCTTTTGCAGGATGATGCTAGATCTAGCCCATGGACATGTAATGGGGGGACATCTGGGCATGGATAAGACCAGGGAGAGAATAACTCAGAGATTCTTCTGGCCTGGGTTGCATGCAGATGTCAGAGAATATTGTGAATCCTGCCCTCAGTGTCAACTCTGCGCCCTCACCTCATTTTTGTAGTCTACTTGTTCCACTCATAATTGAAGTACCTTTCGAAAAAATTGGCATGATCTTGTGGGACCTGTAGTAAAATCTGCCCGGGGACACGAGCACATCCTGGTAATACTAGATTACGCAACCCGCTATCCGGAAGCCGTACCCTTGTGGAACACCTCCGCTAAGACTTTCTCCAGGGAGTTGGTCCAGGTGTTTAGTCGGGTGGGGATCCCTAAAGGGGTCCTAATGGATCAGGGCACCCCGTTTATGTCCCGGGTAACCAAGGAATTGTGCAGGTTGTATAAAACCTCCCATCTCCGTACCTCGGTCTACCACGCCCAAACAGATGGACTTGTGGAGAGGTTTAATAAAATGCTCAAAAGCATGTTCAAAAAAGTAGAGGAAAAAGATGGGAGAGATTGTGATATGTTGCGAAAGGTTCTGCAAGCATCTACAGGGTATTCCCACTTTGATCTTTTGTATGGTAGACCATCCCAGGGGGCTGCTAGATGTCACAAAAGAGATGTGGGAAGGAGAGGCTACCCCATATGGGAGCGTAATCGAGTTTATTTTTTTGATGCAGGATCGAATCGCAACAGTCCTGCCCCTTGTAGGAGAACATATGGAGCGAGCCCAGGAAGCCCAGAGAAGGGTTTATAATCAAGGTACCAAAACCTGGAACTTTCAACCCCAGAGACAGGGTGCTGGTGCTAGTTCCCACGGTTGAAAGTAAATTCCTAGCAAAGTGCCAGGGTCCCTTTGAGATTAGGGAAAGAGTAGGGGAAGGGAACTACAAAGTTTACCAGCCAGGGAAAAGGAAACCCATGCAAATGTTCCATGTGAAGCTCTTAAAACAGTGGAAACACAGAGAGACTTTATTGGCAGTGCCCACTCCTCAAGAAGACAGGCTATCCATGACTCTGGACATACCCATAACTGAGTCCTTGTTATTGATGCAGCAAAATGATGTTAAGCAATTTATTAGTAAACATAGAGATTTTTTCTCTCCCCTACCTGGACTGACCGCTGTACTACAACATGACATGGTTAAACGGAACCAGGGGTCCTTGTAAACGTAAAACCCTACCAAGTACCTGAGGCTAGATGGGAGGTGGTGGTGAAGGAAATAAAAACAATGTTGGAGTTAGACATGATAGAGGGGTCCCACAGTGCCTGGTCAAGCCCCATAGTGTTGGTCCCAAAGCCCGATGGCACTCATCAGGTTTTGTAATGATTTCAGGAAGCTGATTAACGTGTCTAAGTTTGACGCATTCCCGATGTTGCGGGTTGATGAACTTGTAGACAGGCTTGGAGGTGCCCGGTACATAACAACCCTAGACCTAACTAAGGGCTACTGGCAGATCCCCTTAACGGAGTAAGCAAAAGAAAAAATGGCCTTTTCTAACCCCCAGGGGTTCTTCCAGTACAATGCTGTTTGGTCTGCATGGGGCCCCTGCATCCTTCCAAAGAATGATGGACAAAACCTTGAGGCCGCATCGCACCTATGCAGCTGCCTATTTGGATGATGTGGTCATCCACAGTCCAAATTGGGAATTGCATCTGCCCCGAGTACAAGCAGTCCTAGATTCTATAAGGGTAGCAGGTTTAACAGCCAATCCAAAAAGTGTGCCATAGCCCTGGAGGAGGCCAAATACCTTGGGTATGTTATTGGTCGGGGACTGATCAAGCTCCAGATCAACAAGATCAAGGCAATTCAAAAGTGGCCCCAATAAGTGAATAAAAACAGGTCTGTGCCTTCCTGGGGATTTCAGGGCATTACAGACAGTTCATGCCCGACTTTGCCACCATTGCTGTCCCTCTGACCGATCTGACGAAGTGTAGAGGGTCGGGCATGGTTAAGTGTAATCCCGAAGCTGAGAAGGCATTCCAGAAGTTGAAGCAAGCCCTTTTTGTACAACCAGACTTCACAAAGGAGTTTGTTGTGCAAACTGATGCCTCTGTGTGGGAACTAGGTGCTGTTCTGTCCCAGATCAGAGATGTTGAGGAGCACCCGGTCATCTACTTAAGCAGAAAGCTTAATAAACATGAAAGGAATTATGCCATTGTGGAGAAGGAGTGCCTGCCTATCAAGCGGGCCTTAGAGGCACTGAAGTACTACCTCTTAGGAAGGTCATTTAGGCTAGTCACTGACCATGCCCCCCTGAAGTGGATGTGTGAAAACAGGGAGAAAAATAGTAGGATGACTAGGTGGTTCCTGGCCCTACAGCCATTTAAGTTCACAATTGAACACCGGGTAAGAAGACTCCAGAACAATGCGGATGCCCTCTCCCGGGTCCACTGTGTGGTTTGGGCAGTTGCTCAGCTGCAGGTGCTTGAGCAGAGGGGGAGGATATGTGACAGTATGTGAGGCAAAGTAGTGGATGGACGCTACCTGCGTTCATGTGTATGGTCGGGATTTTGCCAGTCAACATGGCAGGGCTGGTTACGGGCCAGAGTTTGTGGTCCACTTATCACTAGAGCTCTGACCTGGAACTCAGAGAGGGATCTGAGGGAGATCTGTGTCTCTTTGGACTTTAAAAGACAGGTTTATGTTTTGTGGGTGTCGGGGGCCAGCCCCACACCGTATAGTGAGGAAACTATAATGTTGAGTTTAGCTCCAGACAGCAAGGATTTATAAGACAAGTCGCCAGATTTTAAGGAAGGTTGCCTGCATGCTGACTTTTTTTTTCCTCATGAAGGATGATCCCCATGAGCTAATGTCCCACACCACAGGTTCTCAATTGGATTTAGGTCAGGGCTTTGACTGGGCCATTCTAACACACAAATATGCTTTGATCTAAACCATTCCATTGTAGCTCTGGCTGTATGTTTAGGGTCGTTGTCCTGCTGGAAGGTGAACCTCTGCCCCAGTCTCAAGTCTTTTACAGACTCTAACTGATTTTCTTCTAAGATTGCTCTTTATTTGGCTCCATACATCTTCCCATCAACTTTGACTGGCTCCCCTGTCCCTGATGAAGAAAAGCATCCCCACAATATGATGCTGCCACCACCGTGTTTCACGGTGGGGATGGTGTGTTCAGGGTGATGTGCAGTGTTAGTTTTCTGCCACATATAGCATTTTGCTTTAGGCCAAAAAGTTCAATTTTGGTCTCTTCTGACCAGAGCACCTTTTTCCACATGTTTGCTGTGTCCCCCACATGGCTTCTCGCAAACTGCAAACAGGACTTCTTATGGCTTTCTTTCAACAATGGCTTTCTTATTGCCACTCTTCCTTAAAAGCCACATTTGTGGAGTGTACGAAAAATAGTCATACTGAGATTAAATTACACACAGGTGGACTCTATTGCATCTGTAAATGCAAAACAAAGAAGATGATCAAGTAGCATTAGATGCTGTGTGACTGAACAGGACATTGCATTGCAACAAATACATTGCAACCTGCAACCACAACACGTGAGCCTAGCTTTACAAGGTACAGCAAACAAACACAGGGACTATAACTACATTAACTACTTCAATACCAGACACCTTTACCCCCTTCCTGCTCAGGCTAATTTTCAGCTTTCAGTGTTCTCACACTCTGAATGACAATTATTTGCTCATGCAACACTGTACCCAAACAAAATTGTTATCATTTTTGAGACACAAAGAGCTTTCTTTTGGTGGTATTTAAGCACCACTGAATTCTTTATTTTTTGGGATATAAGCAAAAAAAAGTTTATTTTTTAGTATCTATTATAACATTTTGCAAATAAGAATGTTTTCTTCATACATCTATACTGCTACATTTATTTGGTAAAAATAACCTAAATCATTGTGTATATTCTTTAGTCTGTGTGAAAGATAAAGGGCTATCTATGGTAAGTATCATTGATAATTGATCTCATTTCTTGAGTCCCTAAAATGCCAGGACAGTATAAATATCCCCCAAACGATCCATTTTCGGAAAGTTAACAGGCCAAGGTATTTAGTAAGAGGCGTGGTAAGGTTTTTGAAGTTGTAGTTTATTCCCACAATTAATTTTTCTTTTTTTTACCAAATTGTCATATTAACAAGTTATTTCTCACACATGGCATTGGCATACTTGCAATTACACCCCAAAACACATTCGGCTACTCCTCCTGAGCATGGCAATACCACATGTGGGAGACTTGCTACAGCTTAGCCACATAGAGATGCCCAATATCCAAGGAGCCCCCTTTGGGTGTCCTAGGGGCATCATTTTGGAGACCCTGGAGAACGAGGACAGATGAAACACCCACAAAATGACCACATTTTGGAACTTTGCCAGGAGTTTTTGGAAAATGTGGAAAGAAAATAAAAATGTATTTTCTAGCACAATGTTGTCAATCTATAAGATATTTATAATTAAACAGCATGGACATACTTAGAATTACACCCCAAACTACATTCTGCTACTCCTTCTAAGTATGGGGATACCACATGTGTAAGACCTTTCCAATGTCTGGATTGATTATGTACCCAACATTGCAACCTGTGTAACACAAAAATCAACCAACACTGTACAGAAGACAATGCACTGTAATGGTCACCTCTGAGAGTGGTCAGTGAATATAGCATAGTGTAGCTTCACCTACAGCAGTTCCTTCTCCTAAAAGCCAAAAAATTCTAACCTACTGGTATGTGTCTGTCCCTATAGCACAATGTTATGTTCACTAGCCAAGAAGCACAAAAGGATGAACAAAGGGTAAACAAAAGATTAACTGTGGTTTTAATAGAGCAGTTATCCGCAGAGGAGAACATTGATCCAGGCAACAGACAGGGAAGTAGTCAGCAACAGCCAAAGGGATTGTTCAGGCAGCAGGCAGCAATATTGTCCATAAACAGACCATGGTCAGTACAGGCAGCAGAGAAAGATATTGTTAGCACAGCCAAAGTATTGGTCCAGGCAGCAGGCAAGAACATGACCCATAAACAGTCCAGGGTCAGTACAGGAAGCATGCAGAAATATCGTCAGCACAACCAAAGTATTGGTCCAGGCAACAGGCAGGAACATGGCATATAAACAGGCCAGGGTCAGATGGCAGCAGGCAGAAACATCAGGCTTAGAGCCTTGGTAAGGTAAGACCTGGGCACAGGGGTAGAGGCTTCTTCCCACCCAAATCTATTTGAAGGCTCCAGCCTCCAGACCCTGATCTAGAAATTACAAAACCTGTAAAAAAACAAAAGCTGTTTTCTCTACTTGGAACACTACTCTGAAGCCCCTCACATATGAGACCCCTGTGTTATCTTGAATCCCACTACTGCAGTAGCAGGGCAAAAGATCAATCTAAACTGCATCAACAATGTCAATTAATAAGCCAAAGACAGTTCAGGCGGAAGGCAGAAACGTGGTTGATAAATAATCCAGACGGCAGGCAGAGGCATCATCAATAAACAAGCCAGGGTCAGTTCAGGTGGAAGGCAGAAATGTGGTTGATATACAATGCAGGTGGCAGATAGAGGCATTGTCAATAAACAGGCCAGGGGCAGTTAAGGTGGAAGGCAGAGGCATGGTCAGTCGAGGCAGCAGGCAAGCGATCAGCACAGATATTAGAAAAGGGGAAATGGCAAGCTGTTAGAAAAATGCGTACCATTCCTTCACTAATATCTTGGTGGCATGTTGTAAGTTTGGAAGCAGTCTCTGATGTGTAGGCCTGGTTGCGAGAGACACTGGAGACAATGAAAATGGGTGTCTCACCTAACTTCCTCTCCACTGCATACCCTTTTTTTTCTGGTACCTTTGGCCGGTGTCATGTACCTGGTGGTTGACTCTGGCTTATGCGGGGGCAACATCTCTTGCGGCCCTGGTTCGAGAGCCCCTGGTAGTGCAGACAGGGAGCTCAGGAGCACAGGGGGGCACAAGGGCTGGACAAGTCTCTGATGGCTGGTACAGGTCCACAGAAGCTTGTGCAGGCTGAAGGATAGTGGTGCGGTCGGGGTCGGCAACTGGCTGGCAGCGAAATACAGAGGGATCAGGCAAATGGGTAGTCAGGTACAGGCTGGGTCAGTAACGTGCAGGCGTCTGAAGTACAAGGGGGCAGGCAGAAGAGTGGTCATAAACAATCCGAGGTCAGGGCAGGCAGACAGCAACAAAGTCCAAAGGATAGCCTGTTCACAGGAACAGGAAGTCACTCAGAACAAACGCTGAGGGTCACAGGTGCAGAAATGCTGTAGAACAGACAGCACTTGTTTCCTGGTGCTGTCCACTTAAATGGCCGCTGTTGGCACCATTGCTGGTGCGCACACGCACGCACAGGAGCGCGCAACGCGCACGGGCACGCGCAAGCGATACATGTGCCCGCGCATAGGTCTGCCAAAGCCCGGGGGTGATTCCTTACATTGCCCCCCCCAAGGGGAAGCCTCCTGATGCCCAACCGGGCTCTCTTGGCCGGATTGTTTCTCCAGAACGTCTTGACAAGTTCTTGGGCGTGTAAATTGTCCTCTGGCTCCCACAAGCTTTTTCAGGCCCATATCCTCTCCATTCCACCAGATACTGAGTAATGCCTGCTCTCCTTCTACAGTCGAGGATAGTTTCCACCTCAAACTCCTCCTCTCCATCCACCAGGACTGGTTCTGGCGGAGCTGAAGAACAAGGGGGCAGGCAGAAGAATGGCCGTAAACAATCCGAGGTCAGGGAAGGCAGACAGCAACAAAGTCCAAAGGATAGCCGGGGTCACAGGAACAGGAAGTCACTCAGAACAAACCCTGGGGTCACAGGTGCAGGAACGCTGTAGAACGGACAGCACTTGCTTCCTGGTGCTGTTCGCTTAAATGGTCCCTATTGGAGCCATTGCCGGGCACGTGCACAGGAGTGCCCACGCATAGGTCTGCCAGAGCCCGGGGATGCTTCCTTACAGCCTGCTTTTGCGGACGGAATGTTCTCTGGAAAATATTGCTCATGAAGTCTGCTCACAGAATCAGAGCAAATATTTTCCAGTGGAGATCCTTGCTCATAGATAAGGGAAGTGACAATATCTTCTATAAATTTGAGAAATAAGATGGGTCTTTCCATGAATGTGTGATTGGTGACATATGAATTATAAACTGCCAAATTAAATGCAGGCCAATGTTTTCTGGAGGTACAGGTGGTGAAAAAGGGAAGACTTGTATAGTTATAAAGGTAGATGTGATACCCCTTTTTGAATAGTGAAAATGCCAGGTCCTACACAATTTTTCCATTTGTGTCGATGTACACTTGCAATCAGAAATATTCAACCCCTAAAGAGTTTTAAGGATTTATAAATAAAAATCTTTTCAAAGTGCAGGATTCTGCTTCTTATTCAGTTTAGTGATACATAAAATCAACACAGAAAATGTATGATGTAGTATTTGTGTGTAACAGTATATTTTGTTAAGATCGCCATGTCACAGTTATTCAACCCCTATATAATATTGTTGTTTCTAAAGCTTTCTGACAGTTTTTATGGCCTAAAGTGGAGCTGAAACATCATTAAGCCTTTGGCAACTCTATAACGATCCTTCATTTGCTTCAGCTGTGATGCATATATAAACCCCGACCATGAAGGTGTTCAAGGTGAGTTGCAATCATGGGAAAGACAAAGGAGCTTCCACAAAAGCTGAGAGAGGAGATTATTTCATCACATCTGAAGGGCCTTGGGTATAAGAAGATTTCCAAAAGATTTAACATTCCAAGAGACTCCATTGGGAGCATTATAAGGAAGTTTAAAACGTATGGAACAGCTGCAAACCTGCCTGGCCGTGGAAGAAAGCTCACAATTTCATCAAGGGCCCTTAGCAACTTAGTCAGGGCAGCTAAGAAAAACCCCCGTGTGACTGCA
>BLSH010549403.1:200259-219705 GCA_018402905.1 Glandirana rugosa
TTTCCTGTACGAATGACCAGGTGGGTGGGATAAGTAGTGTACGGGTAAATAAGTCGACAATACAGTTCCAGTACGATACTTTACTAGTACGGGAAGGAGGTAAAGTCGCTATTATGTGTCACGGAAAGGGCTCTAGTCGGACCGATACTATTCGAGATGTTTTAAGGGGGTGATTAATTAAAATCAAAGGGTCTCTAAACGACTTAACCTATAGTGACTGTAGACACGACTGCTCATATAACAGGTGACCCTTAGGTAGTCATGTAAGGGTTATTTTCCCGGTCTACACCTCATTTCGAGATGTTAGAAACTCTTTCTCGGTACGTACTCAAATATGTATCAATAAATATTGTTTGTTATTTCACGAGTTTTTTTTTCATTTATTTTCATTATCTTTCATCAACATCACTGTATTGTCTATTGAGGTGGGGGGTTGAACATTTCTGATTGCAAGTGTAGGCTGGGCACTCAGGGGGCTGGGGCTGGGAATCTTTGCCTCCATACACGAAGAATGCATGGCTCTTTCTCAAAGATTGTAGAGCTTTACTCCACATCTGGCCCTTTTATTGGGAATGTACTGATGGATTCCCAGTGGACAATATACTCGTCAGCACAGATGTCAGTGATATCCAATTCAGCAAATCTCTGGGAAACTAAAATTAATTAGTGGGGGAATTTTGTAGAGCTTATCATAGCCAGGCTGATCTCGGGAAAGGCACTGTGTATTATCGCTGAAATGGAGGAAGGGCATGATCATTTCATAGCATGACCTTGACATAACAGCTGAATAAATGGGCATGTGATGAATAGGGTGGGTGGACCAGTAAGCATGTCCTTTTTTTTGTGAGCCCCATGTTAATTGTGTGGCCCAAATATAATTTGAATTCTTCCACTGTGAGACGGCTCCATTCAAATGGACAGAAATATGATACACTGGGGTTATATGCAATATATTGCTGGACAAAAAGATTGGTCTGGTCCACAATCAACTGAAATAAATTGTTAGTTAAAAATAAACAAATAAACAATTGTTGAAAAATGTTTAGTGTTGGCCTGAACACCTGGCTGTGTGTTGAAAAGGAGGATACTTGCTGATCCTGAGTTGGAGGGCAGCCATAATGGGTTTCTGAGTGTGTCTGGTAGAATTGCATGGCCATAATTCATGGGGTCTGATGCAATACCCCAGTTCTAGTACTGTGCCTTTCATCCAGGGGTCTAGCATCATTGGTGCTTGCCAATTTACCAGTGAGATATATGGCAATGCTGGTGGTTACCTGGTCTTCACAGCCCCTCATCCTTTTAAGAGGACCCTTTCAAACTCGGAATAAGATGGTAAGAGCTTCTGACTTTTCTCATCCGTCATACTGAGGATTTGACGTGCCTCCTCACTAGTGTAACATTTTATCGACATGGCTGGCTCTGGTGACACTGGGACCCTGCTGATGATGGCTGTGTGATAGGTACACTGCTGATGGGGGCTGTGTGAAAAGTACACTGCTGATGACAGTCGTTTGATGGGTACACTACTGGTGGCGGCAATGTGACGGGTACACTACTAATGGTGGCTGTTTGAAGGGAACACTGCTGCCTTGTGACAGTTACACCGTTGATGGTGGCGCTAGTGTGTGATATGTGACAGGTACACCGATGGCTACTGTGTGACAGGTACATTTTTTGGCAGGGCTATCGGGCAATCATGTGTTCTGCATAGTACTGACAGGGTTAAATCTGTAACTCACTGTTCCCGTCTTCTCCTTCTCACACAGGATCTCTGCAGTTTGTGCCTGAGAGGACAGCATGCCCCCCTCAAGTTGGAATCCTCCACTCCGGGACAAGACCCAGAGCTCTGTGTGCTCTCAGAATAAATACAGTCTCCCAGCATGGTTTCAGAACCTGCCTCTCTGGGATAGGTTGGGAATGTATCAATGCTGCTGTCTGCATAGCTCCACACCGATCTTTCAGAAACTTCTCAAGTTATCTGGATGCAGATGGAGCATCCAGCAGACTGGCCGCAGCAGAGCACACAGATCAGACCTAATTAACAATCATAGCTCAATGGGTACAGTGAGCCAACTATGCTTTTACCTTACCCAGAATTACAACCACGCTGCCTACAGTGCGGCAACTAAATTTACTGATCAAAAACATACACTAACACTTATCTAACTTTGCTAGTACCTTCGTAAGAGGGTGCTACACAAGTAATATATGCAATGTTTTTAATATATGTGAAATGTTTTTCACATATTTCCTATGATTTCCTATTATTGTCAGCTCCATCTATTGGTCATAGTGGGGTGTTTTCTTGAAATAACACAATGGCCACTAAATGGAGCTAATGATCATAGGAAATGCATATAAAATTACATTTCACACATATTGCAAACAATACAGGAATTATTCCAGGCATTTGTGTGAATAATAATGGGACATTAATGTCTCTGTGTTGAGTTATTTTGAGGGGAAAGCAAATTTACACTGTTATACAAGCTGTACACTCACTAATTTACATTGAAGCAATGGGTGTTGTCACATGAAAAGATATAATAAAATATTTACAAAAATGTGAGCGGTGTGCTCACTTTTGTGAAATACTGTATATATCACATTCTCTCCATGTCAAACTTAACTACTTGTGGACTGCCCACCCGCAGTATATAGTATTATAGCAGAGCAAAAATGTTGAGCAATGCCTTCTATAATCATAACCAGCTTCTTTGCCGCAAAAAAATCTTATGAAAGCTTATACTGTGAAATGTGTAAATAAGACAGTGGAGTAAATGACAGGCATTGCACATTTTTTATAACTTGTACATGTATAATGTGTAATAATAATGTGTAATAATAAACTTTTTTTTTTTTTTAACTTTTTTATTTGGTTTTCAAAAAAGGCAGTACAGAGAAAAGGAAAAGATAAGGACAAT
Organism: Glandirana rugosa; assembly: GCA_018402905.1. NCBI lineage: Eukaryota > Metazoa > Chordata > Amphibia > Anura > Ranidae > Glandirana > Glandirana rugosa. The sequence goes on from BLSH010549403.1 coordinate 203,184, forward strand.
GCGGACATTGTCTGGCACAGAATAGAATATGAAAATTCTAGTCATTCGCAAAATGTCAAGAGGTAACAGGTAGCATAACTAAAGTTACAAACATTGTAATATTTTAATATAGACAATAAACTTGGGAACTGACGTGTATTGTGTGGGCCTCCCTCCCTAGGGCACCCCTACTGGGAGCTTATTTGTGTCCCAGGGGGGAAGGCTACACCCCATAGAGATTACATTTCGTTGTTGACATGGAAAACTGTGTCGGAAGAATCTGAGTACATCGTTTTTGGTATTGTGTGAACAACAATAGCAGATGGAACATTAAATCACTAGTAATAGTACTTTGGTAACAGGAGGACAGTGTGGGAAATTGCTCCCAGAATGATTATCATACTTGTCGGGGGATATTTTGTGTACAGTATGTGGCTCGGTTTTGAGCTACAAGTCGTAAGACCTGTTTCATGGAAGCATGAGAGTGGGGGGAGAGAGGAAGGTGTTCCAAAATATTTGAATAGGGCCTCTGATCATCAGGGCAAGGTATATAAGATCATGTTAGTTTGTTTCAAGAAATAGGAGATGTTTAGTAGACAAATAGTTTCTGCTATTGTGGGAGGTTGGGCTGCCTTCCAATTGCGATTAAGAGGCGGGCTGCTATCAGAATGTGGGTCACAAGAGTTCGCAGGTGTCAAGGCCAGGAGGGGACTGACAGTCCCAAGAGTAAGTCCAATGGAGACATTGCGATGGAGCTGCTACATAAGCAGGATATGAGGTTGAGTACTTCTTGCCAAAATGGTTTAATGATTGGGCAGTCCCACCATATATGTCATAAAGAACTTATATTGTCACTGCCTCTCCAGCAATTAGGTAATGTGTTGGGGTAGATTTTCGCCAGCCTTTCCGGGGTGTAGTACCATTTATGGAACAGTTTTTGTACTGATTCCCAGTGAGTAATACATCGGTATAGGCGGAGAGGTGTTACGATAGCCCGGTTCCATTGTTCAGGTGTTGGTGGATTGTCTGTGAATAATGATCAGTATTTAATGCAGGAAGAGAGCATATTGGGGTGGAGCGAGGTTAGCAGTTTGTAGATTAATGAGATTCCTTTGGATTTGGTAGTCCTGGTATCATAGAGCTTTAGTATGGCGGGTGTAAGAGAGTCCATTGTCGACCACTGCAGCTTGGAAAGGAGAGATAAAAGCAAGGCAAGTAAAGAAAAAACGTCCTGGCTGATAAGTCATATTTCCGTTGCAGGAATGTGAAGGAGTGTATTCCTGATGGTGAGAAAAGTAGACCCAGATTGGTGATGCCAGCTTTTGTCCAACTTGTGAGGGGAAGGTTAGGTGATAAAAGGTCTCCGTGGGTATATGTTGAAGGATTGTCGTTGAGATACTTTTAGCGTATAGCTGCCCAGATCCGTAGTGAGGCTGCTATGGTTCCTAGTGGATGGTGAATCAGTTTATAGTTGAGTACAGTAGCGGCTGGGTATATTTAAGGTTTGAAGAGAAGGAGCTGGATTCTATCTGTTCCCATGTTGTGTGATCCTCTTGGACCCACCAAGATTTCAGTTGGTCTAGAATTACAGTACGGTATTATGCCTGGATGTTGGGAGTCCCCAGGCCGCCATGGTGGACGGGGGTTATGAGAGCGCTTACATTGCAAAATAAAGTTGTTGATAATCCCTTGTAGTTTTCTTATTTGAGTTTGCAGGAAGGGTAAGGGGATTGTGCGAAAAAAGTACAAAATATGTGGGAGTAGATACATTTTCTCTTGTGTGATTCTACTTGCCCAAGAGGCAGCGACATGATTCCGTTTTTTAATTTGCAGTGAGATGATGGTAGCCGTATTAGTGCAATAGTGCCAGAGAAAATTGAGTACTGTCCGTGATACTTTTTTTATTTGCACTAACATAAATTTTTTCAGGACAAGCTTTCGGGGTATCTCCCCTTCTTCAAGGTGCTGAAGGAGGGGAGATACCCCGAAAGCTTGTCCTGGAAAATGTTATGTTAATGCAAATAAAAAAAGTATCACAGACAGTACTCAATTTAATTTGCAGTAAAAGCTTCTCTACAAGGTCTTCATAGTTCAGTCGTAATAGAGCTGGGAATATTAGTTGAATTCCTAAATAAGGTAACAATGAGTTGGGGGCCCAAGGGGTTGGGTAATGTGTTGGGTTAGACCTAAGTTTAACATGAGGGACTTGCTACAATTCACTTTGTATAGGGAGATGAAGCTAAATGTGTCTAAGATGTTTTGGACAGTAGGAAGAGATTTTTCAGGGTTAATTAATGCTATGATCACATCATCAGCATATAAGCCTATTTTGTGTTCAGTCTCAATTCGGATTCCCGAGATTGTTGGGTCAGATCTTGTGGACCTGTGCCAGTGGCTCCATGACCATGGCAAATATCAAGAGGGAGAGTGGGCATCCCTGCCTTGTGCCGTTGGTAATCATAAAGGGGTTTGACACGACACCCGAGGTCCAGATGCAAGCACTTGGTTTGGCATATAGGCTCAGCACTGCTGTTAAAAATGTGCCTGTGAGTCCAAATTTGCAGAGCACTGCCTCCATGTAAGGTCAGTACACCCTGTCAAACACCTTCTCTGCATCAAAAGAAAGGAAGAGAGAAGCTGTCTTGCTGTGGTCCACCCACTGCATGAGGTCTATAAAGCGTCTGGTACCATTGGATGCCTGTCAACTGGGTACGAAGCCAACCTGGTCTTTATGAATAATGTGGGTAATGATAATGGCTAGGCGTTGGGCTATGAGTTTTGCATATAGTGTAGTGTCGGTATTAAGTAATTAAACTGGCCTGTAGTTGGCCGTGTTGTCTGGTGTTTTGCCTGGTTTTGGCAGGGTAACCACTAAGGCTTTCAGGGATTCTTTGGGGATGTTGCCTATAGTTGTGAATTGATTGTATGTGTCACAAAGATGGGGAGTGAGAATTTTTTTTTAATACTCAGGGAGGCCATCAGGGCCGGGGGGCCTTGTAGAGGGGGAGCTGTTTAATGGCCTTAAGTATCTCATTCGGAGAGCATGGCCATGCTAGGGAAACCAGATGGCCAGAGGAGATAGAAGGGAGTTGAATGGAGTCTAGGAACTTTGTAATGTCCTCTTGGTTCAGTATGGTTATGGAGTTTATTTTGGACATGTTATAAAGTTTAGCATAAAAGTGGATAAATTCATTGGCAATATTGAGAGGGTTGCTCATGCATTTGCCTTGTGAATTTGTGAGGAAGGATATTTTTTTGTAAGAAATTTGCCTTGTTTAGCCATATAAGCCCCTGGTTTGTTGGCCGATGTGTAGGTCTGAATTCTGAGACATTTAATAAGGTAATCAAATTTAACGTGCAAGTGTTCACTAAGTTTACATCTAAGTAGTTTAAGTTCTGCAGTGATCTTATCATTAGGGGTTTGCTTGTTGATTGTTTCCAAGTTACAAATTTGTTTTAAAAGGGAGTCTGTGGTAGAGGCATGATTTTTTTTTGACAAGCCTTATGGGCGTTCCAGGTGACAGCGTGGTCTGAGACAAAGTTAACATTATTTAAGAAGTGGCTCTCAATCTCGGATTGAATTTGCGGTTCAAGTGACGGGTTATTCAGGAGGGAGGTATTCAGTCTCCTTATGGTGTACCTAGGAAAGTGGTTGAGGGCAGCCAATTTAATTGTGATCGATACATGATCGAACCAAGTGATTGTTCCAATGTTCGCTGTAGTTATGCACTGTAGAAGGTGTTTGTCAGTTAGAACTAGATCAATCCAAGAATAAGACCTGTGTGGGGCTGAATGGTAGGTATAGTCTCTCTCCGTATCATGCAGGCACCTCCAGGCATCATATAGGTCTTCTCTTTTGAGTAGGGCCAAGAATGCTGATGGCCTGCGTTTCATTGGGTTGGTTGTGTCAAGCGTGGGGTCAATAATTTTATTGGAATCTCCACAGATTATCAGAGTATTTTGTATGGGGCTAATTTGGTGAGTGGGGATGTGTAGAATTTATTTTGGACTGTATTGGGTGCATAAATGTTAATTATAGTGAGAGGGCGGTTGTCAATCGTGGCTGAGATGATGAGATACCTGCCGTTCTCATCAGCTTCAGTGTGATGTAGTGAAAAATTCACTGCTGCACTTACCACTATCATTACCCCTCTTTTTTTCTTTGGAGCATTTGCAAAAAATCAGTGGGGGTATCTTTTGTGGTTACATGTTGGTGGTTTAGGTTTAGAGAAGTGCGTCTCTTGCACAGAGTATGTCTGCGTGTTGAGATAATGCTTCTCTCCAGAGGAGGTTACACTTGAAGGGGGTGTTAAGCCTTTTTGCATCAATCGAGTGAGTGTGATGGCCATGGTTTTAAGGTGTTTCCGGAGGGGTGAGCAGACAAGGAGAGACCATACCCCTATAGTTTGTCAGAGAGTTACATTGGGTGACCTAGTATATTGTAGCAAGTTACATACGGTTTGAGTTATTGATAGCTCTTACTATTAAACAATATGCATTTAGAGACAAATAAAACAGGTTAACCACTTCACCCCCGGAAGGATTTCCCACTGTAGGACAAGAGCACTTTTTGTGATTCGGCACTGCATCGCTTTAACTGACCAATACGCGGTCGTGCGATGTTGTACTTTTTTACTGTTTACTATTTCTGATCACCACTATAAATAAAGAAAGAGCGACAATTTTGCAAAAAAAAAAACAATATTTCTTACTAAAAATATATAAAAAACAAATGTATTCATCGGTTTTGGCAGATTTATATTCTTCCTCATATTTTTGGTAAAAAAAAAAAATCGCAATCTGTGTTTATTGATTGGTTTGTGCAAAAGTTGCTGCGTTTATAAACCATGAGAACTAATTTATGATGTTTTTAGCTTTTTTTTTTTCTACTAGTAATGGCAGCGATCTGCGATTTTTATCGGGACTTTGATATTGGGGCGGACATGTTGGACATTTTTGACACTTTTTTGGGACCAATGACATTTATGCAGGGATCAGAAATTTAAATATCCACTGATTACTGTGTAAATGCCATTGGCAGTGAAGGGGTTAACCTGCAGGGGGAGATCTAGGGGTTAACTGTGTTCCCTAGGCGTGTTCTAACTGTGAGGGGGCTGGGCTGCTATGGGCATAAGAGATCTAACTGATCCCAGTGACAGTGATTAGTAGATCTCTTATATGCCACCTGTCAGAATAGGGAACCGCCGTGTTTACATCAGCGATTCCCCATTCTTTGCCTCTGGCAGCTCATCGCAGCTCACTGGCAGACATCGGGTCTGCCAGTGCCGCGGGCACACTGCTGCAGAGTGCGCCGGTCACGAGAGTGTGACGCCAGCAGCGCGTTCTCGCCCCCTAGCTGCGCATGCGCGAAGCCACACTGCTGCCATTAAAAGGCAGTGCGAGGTCGGCAAGTGGTTAACCACTTCAATACCAGGCACTTAGAACACTTCCCGACCAGACCAATTTTCAGCTTTCAGTGCTCTCACAATTTGAGTGACAATTACTCAGTCATGCTACACTGTATCCAAATAAAATTTTTATCATTTTTTTCTCACAAATAGAGCTTTCTTTTGGTGGTATTTAGTCCCCGCTGGGTTTTTTATTTTTTGCGATATAAGCGAAAAAAGAGCGAAGATTTTGAAAAAAAAACACTTTTTTTTATTTTGTACTGTAAAATTTTGCAAAAAAGTAATTTGTCTTCATAAATTTGGGCCAAAATATATATTGCTACATATCTTTGGTAAAAATAACCAAAATTGATGGATATTATTTAGTCTGTGTGAAAGTTATAGAGTCTACAAACTATGGTGCAAATCACTGAAAATTGATCACACTTGATGTACTGAAGGCCTCTCTCATTTCTTGAGACACTAACAAGCCAGGAAAGTACAAATACCCCCCAAATGACCCCATTTTGGAAAGCTAACACCCCAAGGTATAATCTATGAGGCATAATGAGTCTTTTGAACGGTTCATTTTTTCCCAGAAGTTTTTGGAAAATGTGGAATAAAAATGAAAACGCATTTTTTTTTACACAAAGTTGTCCATTTAAAAGACAATTCTAACACATAGCATGCACATAGCTAAAATGACACCCCAAAATCCATTCTGCTACTCCTTCTGAGTATGGCGATACCACATGTGTGAGACTTTTACACAGCCTGGCCACATACAGAGGCCCAACATTGAACTAGCGCCTTCAGGCATTTTAGAAGCATAAATTACATTTCTCAACCACCTATTACACTTTTGAAGGCCCTGGAGCACCAGGACAATGGAATTACCCACAAAGTGACCCCATTTTGGAAAGCTAACACCCCAATGTATAATCTATGAGGCATAATGAGTCTTTTGAACGGTTAATTTTTTTTCCAGAAGTTTTTGGAAAATGTGGGAAAAAAAGAAAACGCATTTTTTTTACACAGAGTTGTCCATTTTTAAGATAATTCTAACACATAGCATGCACATAGCTAAAATGACACCCCAAAATCCATTCTGCTACTCCTTCTGAGTATGGCGATACCACATATGTGAGACTTTTACACAGCCTGGCCACATACAGAGGCTCAACATTGAACTAGCACCTTCAGGCATTTTAGAAGCATAAATTACACATCTCATTTCTCAACCACCTATTACACGTTTGAAGGTGCTGGAGCACCAGGACAATGGAATTACCCACAAAGTGACCCCATTTTGGAAAGTTAACACCCCAAAGTATAATCTATGAGGCATAATGAGTCTTTTGAACGGTTCATTTTTTTCCAGAAGTTTTTGGAAAATGTGGAAAAAAAATGAAAACGCATTTTTTTTACACAACTTGTCCCTTTATAAGACAATTCTAACACATAGCATGCGCATAGCTAAAATGACACCCCAAAATCCATTCTGCTACTCCTTCTGAGTATGGCGATACCACATGTGTGAGACTTTTACACAGGCTGGCCACATACAGAGGCCCAACATTGAACTAGCACCTTCAGGCATTTTAGAAGCATAAATTACACATCTCATTTCTCAACCACCTATTACACTTTTGAAGGCCCTGGAGCACCAGGACAATGGAATTACCCACAAAGTGACCCCATTTTGGAAAGCTAACACCCCAAGGTATAATATATGAGGCATAATGACTCTTTTGAACGGTTCATTTTTTCCAGAAGTTTTTGGAAAATGTGGGAAAAAAATGAAAACGCATTTTTTTACACAAAGTTGTCCATTTATAAGATAATTCTAACACATAGCATGCACATAGCTAAAATAACACCCCAAAATCCATTCTGCTACTCCTTCTGAGTATGGCAATACCACATGTGTGAGACTTTTACACAGCCCGGCCACATACAGAGGCCCAACATTGAAGCAGCACTGTCAGGCATTTTAGAAGCATAAATTACACATCTCATTTCTCAACCACCTATTACACTTTTGAAGGCCCTGGAGCACCAGGACAATGTAATTACCCACAAAGTGACCCCATTTTGGAGAGCTAACACCCCTATGTATAATCTATGAGGCATAATGAGTCTTTTGAAAGGTTCATTTTTTTCCAGAAGTTTTTGGAAAATGTGGTAAAAAATGAAAACGCTTTTTTTTTTTTACACAAAGTTGTCCATTTATAAGATAATTCTAACACATAGCATGCACATAGCTAAAATGACACCCCAAAAGCCATTCTGGTACTCCTGAGTATGGCGATACCATATGTGTGAGACTTTTACACAGCCTGGCCACATACAGAGGCCCAACATTGAACTGGCACCTTCAGGCATTTTAGAAGCATAAATTACACATCTCATTTCTCAACCACCTATTACATTTTTGAAGGCCCTGGAGCACCAGGACAATGGAATTACCCACAAAATGACCCAATTTTGGAAAGCTAACACCCCAATGTATAATCTATGAGGCATAATGAGTCTTTTGAATGGTTCATTTTTTTCCAGAAGTTTTTAGAAAATGTGGGAAAAAAATGAAAACGCATTTTTTTTACACAAACTTGTCCCTTTATAAAATATTTCTAACACATAGCATGCACATAGCTAAATTGACACCCCGAAATCCATTCTGATACTCCTCCTGAGTATGGGGATACCTCATGTATGAGACTTTTACACAGGCTGGCCACATACAGAGGCCCAACATTGAAGCAGCACTGTCAGGCATTTTAGAAGCACAAATTACATATCTCATTTCTGAACCACCTATTACACTTTTGAAGGCCCTGGAGCACCAGGACAATGCAATTACCCACAAAATGACCCCATTTTGGAAAGTTAACACCCCAACGTATAATCATATGGAGGCCCTACATCCAAGTAGCACTTCCAGGCATTCTAGGAGCATAAATTACACATACCATTTTCTGACTACCAATCACATTTATGAAGGCTCTTCATATTTGTAACACATAGCATGTACATACCAAATAACAAAAGATTACCTGTGGTTTTAGTAGTGCAGTGGTCCACAGAGGAGGGCATCAGTCCAGGCAGCAGGCAGGGATGTGGTCAGCGACAACAAAAGCAATCGTCCAAGACGCAGGCAGGAATATTGTCCATAATACAGGCAGAAATACTGTCAGCACAGCCAAAGCATTGGTCCAGGTAGCAGGCAGAGATGTCAAGGCAGAAATACTATCCATAGTCAGTAGAGGCAGCAGGCAGAGATATGGTCAACACAGCCAAGGCATTGGTCCAGGCAGCAGGAAAAAAACATGGTCCATAAAGTCCTGGGTAATTACAGGCAGCAATATGGTCAGCACAGCCAAAGTATTGGTCCAGGCAGCAGGAAGAAACATGGTCCAGATAGTCCTGGGTCATTACAGGCAGCAATATGGTCAGCACAGCCAAAGTGTTGATCCAGGCAGCAGGAAGAAAGGTCCATAAAGTCCTGGGTCATTACAGGCAGCGATATGGTCAGCACAGCCAAAGTATTGGCCAGGCAGCAGGAAGAAACATGGTCCAGATAGTCCTGGGTCATTACAGGCAGCAATGTGGTCAGCACAGCCAAAGTATTGGTCCAGGCAGCAGGAAGGGCCATCAAGCTTAGGGCCAGGGGGGCAGGGGTAGAGGCTTCTCCCACCCAAATGCTTTGAAGCCTCTGGGAAACCAGACCCTGTTCTAGAACACAGAAAACCAAACACTGGTTTTCTATACTCCGAACGCTTTCTGGAACCCTTGACATATGTGAGACCCCTGTGTACTAATGCATAAGGGCAAAAGATCAGTCCAAGTGGCAGGCAAAAACATGGTCAATCAACAGGCCGAGGTCATACACGTGGAAGTCAGAAACATGGTTTGAAACGGCAGGCAAAGACATTGTCGGTAACCAGGCCAGGGTCAGTTAACGCTGAGGTCAGAAACATGGTTTGAGACGGCAGGCAAAGACATTGTCGGTAAACAGGCCGGGGTCAGTTAACGTGGTAGCAAGCAAATGATCCACACAGGTTTTTGAAACGGGAAATGGCAGTCTAAAGTCTATATTGGGAACTAATATGTGATTTGGGTATGGTAATTTTTGAAACAATGTCCGATGCACAGGCCAGGTTGGGAGGGACAGTCGGGGCAATAATACGTGGTATCTCTTCTGATTCCTCTGCTGGAGCATACACGGCATCTCTTCTGTCTTCTTCTTCTGGATTCTGTGGGGGGGATGGTGAAGGGATAATGTTGCTCGTGAAGTCGACTCACACTGTCGGAGCGAATACTTTCTGGGACAGGTCCTTGATGATAAATGAGGGCAGTAATAATGTTTTCGATGTACTTGAAGTAGGTGAGGGATTGGTTTTGGGAGGATTTTTGGCAACACACAAACAAATTAAACATGGCCATATGAAAGAGGTGAAATGCGGCTTTCTTATACCAATAACGGGACTTGCGGGTAGATAAATAGCACTGTACCATCTGGTCGTTTAAATCCATCCCCCCCATGAAGAGATTGTAATCGTGGACGCACTTGGGCTTTACAACGGGCCTTGTCTTCTTTGGATCTCCACCGAGTTGTCATCGTGGATAGTTGAGAGGATGTAGACATCTTTTTTGTCCCTCCATGGCTAATACCTCTTCATTCCTCATGAAGGCATATTCCCCGTTTTGCAGCTTTCGGGTGAGGAGATTTTTTGGGAAGCCCTTTCTGTTTCTCTTGAAGGTGCCGCAGGCCAGGGTTTTCTTTTGATAAAGATGGCGAAATAGGGGCAGGCTGGTATAATAATTATCCAGGTATAGGTGGTGTCCTTTTCCAAAGAGGGGGTATGCCAGCTCCCAGACAATCTTCTCACTGGTCCCAATATATGTGGGGCAATCACAGGGCTGGAGTTGGGAGTCTTTACCTTCATAAATTCTAAAGGAGTACACATAGCCAGTGGATCGATCGCACAACTTGTTGAGTTTTATTCAATACCTGGATCTCTTGCTGGGTATGTACTGCTTGAGATTTAGACGGCCAGTGAAATGGATGAGGGACTCATCCACACAGATATTTTTATTTGGGATGAAAACTTGGGCGAATGTCTGGGAAAATGAATTAATTATGGGACGTAACTTATTTAATTTGTCATGGTTGGGGTGATTTCTGGGAGGGCACTGCGAATTATCGGTAAAATGGAGGAAACGCATTATCATGTCGTATCTTGTCCTGGACATGACAGCTGAGTATATGGGCATGTGGTGGATTGGGTGGGTGGACCAATACCCATGGACTTCATTTTTTTGTGTAATGCCCATATTTGGTGTGAGGCCCAAAAATATTTTTAATTCATCCAATGTCAGACGGCGCCAATGGAACATGCGGGCATATGATGAAGTGGGATTGGCCACTATAAATTGTTCTGCGTACAGATTAGTTTGGTCCACCATATTCTGTAGCAATTCAGGGGTGAAAAACAAATAAAAATAGTCCAATGGGGCAAAATTTGTGGTGTCAACCTGCACACCTGGTTGTCCGGTGAAATTGGGGACTATTGCAGATCCTAAGTTGGCGGGCAACACACAGGGTCTGCCAGGGCATCGGGTAGGAAGGACTGAGCCCGGGCACGGATTAGGGTTCTTGGGGTTGGGCGTGTAGTTCCAGTACTAGTACTGGGCTCCTCTTCCTGGGGTCTGGTGCTGCTGGTGGTGGGCAGGTCTTCGGTTCTTGAGCCTAATTGTCTCATTATTTTAGGAGGGGGGGCGGTTTCCTCCACTGAATCGGACTCTGATCCGCTGCCCTCTATTGGCTCATACTCTGAACCAGAATCATTTGATGAGAGCTCCCTGCTGCTCTCATCATCCAACATGGCAAGAATTTCATACGCCTCCTCAGGGGTATATCCTCTTTGAGACATGATAGAGTGGGCCTGGTGAATATACTGATGGCAGTACTGATGGGTGGCGGTATTGGTGGTGGACCTGCGTTTAGTGGTACCGGTGGCTGTACTGGTGGCTGGCCTGTGTGGCGGTACTGATGGCGGTACTGGTGGCTAAACTGGCTTCACTAGTAGCGGATTTGTTTAGTGGTACCGGTACTGGGGGCTGGCCTGTGTGGGGATATTGATGGTTGTTGACAGATGGGCTGTGTGACAGATGGGCTGTTGACAGATGGGCTGTTGACAGATCTGGTGACAGGTCCTCTTTATTGGGGGGGTGTGTGGTGTTGTGCACAGTACAATACTGACTGACAAGACACTGAAATAACTCACTGATCCCTGCTCTGCTCTCTCCTCACACGATCGGTGTGTGAGGAGAAAAAGCAGGGATCAGACAGTTACTCAGTATTGTTTACATTTGTGACCAGCTGTGACTGGACACAGCTGGTCACATGGTAAACAGCCAATTTCATTGGCTGTTTACAGATCGGGAAAGCGCTGTGTCCAAGGGACACCCGCTCCCCCCCGATCATGTGGGCGCGCCTCCTCGCGCGTGCACAGCATGCACTTGCGGCGCACTGCAGCTTACTTGCATGCTATGATCGGCTATGTCTTATACACAGCCGATCATATGGTAAACAGCCAATTTAACTGGCTGTTTACTGTGATCAGTAACGGCCCGTGTCCGGTCCACGCGGGCGCGCGCTAGCGGCTTATCCTGAGGACGCCAATAGACGTCCAGTCAGAATAATGAACCCCCCGCCCAGACGTCATTCCTCTTGCGCCGGGCAGGAAGTGGTTAAACAGGTATTGGGTAGGCAGAACAAGAAACACTTAGATCCATATAGTGTGCTCAGCACACTGTAACCTGGGGGGTGGAAAGAGGAGAAAAAGAGATTCTCTGGAGTATGTCCAGGCCGGATCGTAGTAATGGAGAGAACTATACAAATATTGAAATCATTATGCTCAGCTCCATTTAGGATGTCAGGATTCCAGGGCCTGAGGAATTGTGCTGCATGCTTCTCTGTTCTGTGTCAGTGTAGACAATAGGGAGCAGGCCCCAATTCGTCAGTTTTTTATACCCTTCTTTAGGGATGAGGATGGAGATGTTTTGCTGTTGGTAGGTAACCAACAGTTTCGTTGAAAAGCCCCATTTGTACATTATTTTATGTTGTTGAAGAACAGAGGTCATGGACTTAAAGACTTTGAGCATTTCCATCATTGCTGGGGAGAGTTCGGTGAACATTTTAATGTTGGAGTATGGAGCTGGTAGGGACCTCATGGCCCTTGCAGTTGATAATATTTGCTCCTTCATGTGAAAAAAAGGAATCCGGACAAGTATTTCTTTCGGTGTATCTGCCAGCAAGTGGGAAGGTTTGGCAATTCTATGTGCCCGGTCAATTAGAATATTGCGAGTGGTCAGGTGAGGGAGTATTGTAGCGAGGAGTTGCTGCAGGTATGGAGTTATCTCGTTCAGTTTGAAGGTTTCTGGTATCCCTCTAAATTTAATGTTATTCCATCTCGAACAATCCTCTAAATCTGCTAATTTCAATTAAATATTATGGATTTCTCCCGCATGATGGTCATGAGCATCTAGTAGCTCATTGTGTGCTTTGGAGTACTCATGAATATTTTCCTCCATTGCATCTGCTCTTTCCTCAAGGCAATCCACCCTGTCATGCAATTGAGACATAGATAGCTGCAGTTCTCTGTGTAAATCCTTTTACAGATTAAGCAGCATGGATTTGAGCATAGCTTCAGATACAGGGTTATCTGTGACAGGGATAGAGGCTAAGGTTGGTGTGAGCTCAGATTCATTGTCATTATAGAATTGGAGGCCCACAACTGCTTTTTAGCTTGTGGCTCTTTATGTTAAGAATTGACAGGGGAGAACGCCAGTCTCTTACCTCTGTTCCCTTTTGAGATGTCCCGGCCGGGTTTTGGAGGTGGAAGAGTGTCCATTTTGTCTCTGTGGGCTTCTCCCTGGTTGCTTCTGGAGTCTGTGCATTGCAGTGGTGAGCTAGCTGACTAGTCAGCATTGTCATGCAGAGAGCTGTCCCCAGCTTCAGTGCCATCTTGGGTTGCGTGCATGGCCGCTTCTGCAGAATAGTATTAAATGAGATGGTGTGGAGCAGGTGGTCTGTATTTCTTTTTTTACATGCCCCGCTGTGTCCTCAGTCCTTTCCCTCGCAGGGTGAGAAGTTTTGGGGAAGGAAAGTCGCTTGATGCTGCTGGGATCTGGGCTGTGGACCGGAGCTTGGCTCTTAAGCTTCCAACCCGGTCTGTGGCTGGCCACGCCCCATAATAAACTACTTTTAAATCATGCAAATTATTGAGGTAACTAAATGATTTCTTTATATGGATAACAGTTATTATCTTGCTATCTTGTCTTGAGGCTGTAGATGTTAGATAGTAGATGCTGCTCTTTTACTCTATTTTAAACACATTAAAGCGGAGTTCCACCCAAAAGTGGAACTTCCACTTTAAAGGAAGGTGACCCCCTGACATACCACAATTGGCATGTCATTTTTTTTTTGGGGGGGGTGGCCGGAGACCCTGTTTTCACAGGGTCCCAAGTCCACTTCCTCTGGTAGAGCCGCGGAGCTGAAAGGAAGTTCACCTTCCTCCCCCTCCCTCTCGGTGATCTTCTGGGACACGCGCATGTGCAGTGCATGCCCGGTTTTGAAGCCAAAGCTGGGTGCCCACACTTGTGATGCCGGCACTGCTGAGGGGAGGGAGAGAAGAGCGAGCCCTTGGGCACCTGCATCGTTGGAGCCTGGGGCAGGTTTGTGTCCGATTGTTAAAAGTCAGCAGCTACACTTTTTGTAGCTGCTGACTTTTAACTGGGTGGAACTCCGCTTTGAGGCTGGGTTGATACATTTACAGCTCAGTAATGCATGCACATTAAATCACATTATATCACACAACAACATGCTAAAATGTGCTAAAACAAATCATTAATTTGAATTGGCTTCTGGATGCACCAAAAGCACCAAAAAGGCTGCATGTACTATTTTTTTTAAAGTAGCACACCACAAAGCATAGTAGTATGTTACAATGCATCTTAGGTGCACTGCACTTGGCAAGGTGCATGGCACGGCATCAACATGTAAAAGCAGCACAACAATGTGAACTCAATCTACAGGCCCATTTATGTCTTTACAGTGTGTTAATGCACACACATTAAAGTGATGTTAAAGGTTCGTTTTTGTTTTATTTTTTACTTTAAAAAAAAAAAAAAATAACAAACATGTTAAACTTACCTTCTCTGTGCAATTTTGCACAGGGCAGCCCCGATCCTCCTGTTTTCGGATCCCTCACCGGCTCTCCAAGCCCCCTCCCTCCTGCCTAGGGCCCCTAGAGCAAGCTGCTTGTTATGTGGGCACCTGTGCAGGCTCACGGGCTGCTGCTCTGTGTATCCATTCACACATGGAGCGTGGCTCTGTCCTGCTCCAGCTCTCTCCTCATTGGCTCACTGACTGTTGAAGACAGTGGCTACTAATGCTGTCTCAGCCAATGAGGAGGGAGAGACACAGGAGAGCTGAGGCTCTCGTGCACATCGATGGATTGGGATCAAGCTAGGGTGAGTATTCGAGGGGACTGGGGTCTGCTGAACAGAAGTGTTTTTTTACCTTCCTGCATAGAATGCAGGAAGGTAAAACACTTTGAGCTTTTACAACCACTTTAATGCATGCATATTAACATTAATTGCATTAAGGCAGCCTATGCATTATTTTTTGCAACCCAGTGCACCAAAAAGTACCATGTACTATGGGGTGCTGGAGCACTGGTGTTTTAGGAAAGGTGCATGAATGGTACCCCGACATACAGTAAATGGCACAAAAGCACAGCAATACACTTAACATGCAACGCAATTGTGTTACATAGTTACATAATCAGCGAGGTTGAAAAAAGACATAAGTCCAACCTATGTGTGTGTTTTTATGTCAGTATTACATTGTATATCCCTCAATGCTGTGGTCCCTTAGGTGTGCATCTAATAGTTTTTTTAAATTAGCATTACTCCCAGCAGAAACCACTGCTTGTGGAAGAGAATTCCACATCCTCACTGCTCTTACCATAAAGAACCTTCTATGCAGTTTAAGGTTAAACTGCCTTTCTTCGATTTTTAGTGAATGGCCACATGTCTTTGTGTACTCCCTTGCGCTGAATAGTTTTGTCCCTATTGTGGGGTCACCAGTACAGTATTTGTACATTAAAATCATATCCCCTCTCAAGCGTCTCTTCTCCAGAGAGAATAAGTGTGAATTTGGTCTGACAGTAATGTTGTTCTCCAGTGCATCCTCATCCTTTGACTCCTGAGACTGCAAAAACAGGACAAATTACTAATACTTTGAGAGCAACGTTTACATTTCTAGAGACTTCCCTCCAGGCCAAAATGTTATTTTTTCAAAAAGATCCCCCAAATTTTATGAAAAAAAAAACAGGCTGGAATACTCACATTTAATGCAGTTCCTTTTCTTTATCACAGGATACCCTCAGACTTTTGGATTAATGTTGCCCATTGTCACTTGCTTGGAAGACTGAGCACAATGGCCCTTACCCAGTAAGCCCCAGTTCACACCATGAGCCACTACGCACTGCACATTCCTGTTTGATTCATATGCGATTCAGTTTGGTGCGATAAATTGCACCGCATCACACAAAAAGTAATGCAGGCACTACTTTTGGAAATGCGGTGCAACCGGATCACATGGTACTTTTGCACTATGTGATCCCATGCAGGCAAACGTACTGTGTTTGCGACCTGCATTTAGAGTGTCATTAACTTAATATCAACACTAGAGTTGAGCGAACACCTGGACGTTCGGGTTCAGAGGGTCCGAACGAACTTTGGAAAAAAGTCCGGGTTCGGCACCGAACATTGCCCGAACGTTATCCCGGACCCCGAACCCCATTGAAGTCAATGGGGACCCGAACTTTTAGG
The DNA here is from genome assembly GCA_018402905.1 of Glandirana rugosa. Classification (NCBI taxonomy): domain Eukaryota; kingdom Metazoa; phylum Chordata; class Amphibia; order Anura; family Ranidae; genus Glandirana; species Glandirana rugosa. The sequence goes on from BLSH010549403.1 coordinate 219,455, forward strand.
CACAAAAATGGCTGTAACAAAGTCCTGGCAAGTGCTAGAGGGCTGCAAAAGGAAGTAAAATGGGAGTAAGAGTAGGGCAAGTGCCCTACAAAAAAATGGGGATAGGGAAAATAAATTAAAATCAAATAAACTAAGAGATGATTTTTGAACAATAATGTGTCACTTACAGCTGCAGCTAGAACCTCTCCCTTTAGAACTAGGAGATGATTTTTGAACAATAATCTGTCCCTCCAAGCAGAAGCCTCTACCTA
>BLSH010549403.1:237285-252503 GCA_018402905.1 Glandirana rugosa
ATTGATTAAATACCACCAAAAGAAAGCTCTATTTGTGTGAAAAAAGGACGCAAATTTCATATGGGTACCGTGTTGCATGACTGAGTAATTGTCATTCAAAATGTGATAGCGCTGAAAGCTGAAAAATGGCCTGGACAGGAAGGGGGTTTTCGTGCCAGGTACTGATGTGGTTAATAACACTCTTGACAAATATAATAAGATCTGGAAACTATGGCACATTGTGGAAAATCCCCTCTAATTACTTTTAGTGCTTAATACTTGCCTGGTTTTGTGTATAGATGATGGTTTTGGAAGGCTTACATTCCTTCTCTTCTCTGTATCTTCTTCACTCCTCCCTCTCCCCCTTTCTCCCTCTTACTTTTGTTTTTATCTATAATGATACTATTCTGAAAATATTGCCGACTTATGTTGATCGCTTTAAACTACACAAAACACTAAGAACATCACCTCTAATGTACTGATTACTGTAGACTGCGCTACTAAACTGTAATTTTTTTATTTGATTTTGGCTTAATCTCGTAAGACCAACAGCAATCTGTTTAATTTTCCATTTTCATTTCATGTCTATGGGAGATGAGAACAAATGACCTCATGACTAACACACTTGGAGCTGGTAAATGATTGTTCATATAGAGTTACAGGCAGTCCCCGAGTTACAAACATCCGACTTACAAACAACTCATTATTAGAAACAGAGGGAGAGAACAGGAAGTGAGAGGAAATCTACCCCTAGGAAGGGAAATTCACTCCTGTAAGAGTTATCATTGGAAAAAGGTGTCTCCACTGAAGCTTTATCACCAATCCTTGTTTTCTCAACAACCCAAAATTTTCCAAATCCAATTGTCATAGGGTAAGAAAGTGAGGTAAAATCTTCTGAACAGGGGCACAGACAGCAAAACAAATTTTACATGGTATTAACCCTTCCCTATTCAAAAAACGTAAAAATATTTTTTTTGGCTGGAGCTATGTTTAAAAAATGTACATGTTCCAACTTACATACAAATTCAATTTAAGAACAAACCTATAGACCCTATCTTGTTTGAAACCTGGGGACTGCCTGTATTTTGTGACTGTATAAATGCCCCACATCTTTTGAAAGGCAGGCCATACACCATGAGCATGAGAATTTCCATACGGGCCCAGACAACCCCATGAAAATCAGCTCATGGAATGTGAAGGGGCTCAGATCCCTCATTAAAAGGCTGAAAATTATTTGCATCTCAAAAGACATTGCCCTACTCCAAGAAACTCATCAAGTGGTTGTACATCCCCAAAGTTATTTTTACCTACAGGTAAGCCTATAATAAGGCTTACCTGTAGGTAAAATGAATATCTCCTAAACCTGTACAGTTTAGGATATATTCACCCTGCCTGCATCAACGGCGCATGCGCTCTGATGATCTGGCGGAGGCTGCCGGAAAATCATAGCTCTCTGCCGGAATGAAGAGCTTCCATGCGCATGTGCGGGAGTGAAGTCCCGTGGCTCCGGCCACTCACAGCACCGGAGCCACGTACCCAGAAGAAAGAAGAGGGGCATCATGTCGGCTCCCTCAGCGCTGATGTGTCGGGCATCGGGGGCCTCGTTCTAAGGTAAGTATTTCATAATGTGTTAGTATGCGATGCATACTAGCACATTATGCTATTGTCTTTCAGGGTTTTTTTTTCGCGCGTTTACTACCGCTTTAAGACTCCTGACTTTGTACGTATGAAGAAGCTATGGGTGGACAAGGTCCTCGGGTCCGAAGCAGTTGGGAGAAAGGCTGGGGTTCTTATCTTAATCCATAAAAATCTTCCATTTTCTCGGTTGACAAGGAAAACCAAGGGCGCTTCATCACTGCCCAGCTTCGCTTAGGAAATAAATTTCTTCAGCTCACTAACATATACACTCCCAATAACCCAGGCCATTCATTCTTTAGTGAGCTATCAAATAAACTACTATCATCTCCCCAGTATCCAAACATCATCAGAGGAGACCTTAACACAGTCATGTATCCTGTGGATAACAAGTGTGGCTCTAAATTCCTCCTCAGAAGAAAAACAAACTTTTCACCATTGCCATTGGCCTCCCATCAGCGAATCTAACCATCTCAATGATGTTTGGCATTTTTTCCACCCAGCAGATAGAGAGTACACCTCCCCCCCCTTCCCACACACAATACACGCTCCAGAACTGACTATATTTTTAGCACAGACAGCCTCATCCCTTAAATAACAGCAACATAAATCCATGCTATTGCAATTTCCAGTATTATAAAAGTTGCAAATAGGTCCCCTGGGTTTAAGGTTTTAAATAAAATAAAATAAATAGATTTTTGAGATAAACTATTTATAGATATTAATATTTGATTATTATTGGTTCATGTATCCCGCCATAGGTTAATCCAATTTTATTTTAGACGCAATGCTTGTAAAAGTTTGGACCGGGAGCTGTCCATTCTCTCGGTATCCTTGTATATGTGTCCTGTTATTAAATATATAAATATATATATATATATATATATATATTAAATATACCATGTATATATAGTTTGTATTTATATATATATATATATATATATATATATATATATATATATATATATATATAATTTTTTCATTCTTTATAAGTAATTTTAATTTATATATTTTTCATATTTCATTTTTTCTTTTATGCTTTTTATAACATAACAGCATCACCGGTAACTGGCGCAGAACTGAGGTTTAATATACAAATTTTAAACACTCCTCGGGTGTTTTGGTTCATCAGCCACAATGACACAGTTGTGGAATCTGAGAGATTGGAACTTCCAGGGCATCGCATCTCTGTGTATGTAAATGAGGGTGGCTGATGTCTCAGATCAGTCTCCTTCCAAGTGGAAGCCTATTACAGAGAAACTGGTCGGGCGGAGCAGCTTTCTGAGACGCCATCCTTGTATGAACCGGCTGCTGTTGATTGTTGCCGTGCTCCTCTTTTGTCTGTTGCTGATTTTTCGAAGCTTAAGGCCTCATGCACACAGGACATTTTTGGACGTTTTTTACAGCTGCTATTTTTAGATTTAGACGTTTCTCCTACAATCAACTCACCATCATGTTATCCTATGTGTTGATGCACACATAGGCTGTTATCAACAATTTTTGAGCTGTAAAAAAACCCGAAGACTAGTGCGTTCTGAGAGATGTTTTTCAGCTGTAAAAATGCTCAAACACTCAAAAATGATCAAAAATGTGGCTCACCAAAATTTTTTGAAAGTTTTTGATCCATTGAAAAAAAAACACTAGTGCAACAACGCTGAGAAGTGCTGGAAAACTCACTACAAAGCTACTGACGTTTTTAGAACATTTTTTTAATGTCCTATGTGCATGAGGCCTTAATGTGAGTAGAGATATGACTTTTTAATAAATCATGTTAAACCTACTGCACTATGAGGCTTCCTTCTTTTTCCCATATCTTTTGAATACCTTCATGTGGGATCCCCTAATCCTTGGAGCCGTGCTGTGGAAGTTGCACTTGGGGTATCCTATTGGATCCTTTAAACCCCTGAAGCTGTGTTGTGGAAGCCATCCTGGGAAAACATCTTTGTTGTGACCTGAGAATCTGTGTTTTTTTCTTCAGCAAGAGAAAGGAGACTGTGAAGTCTATCCAGATTAAACAGTGTGTATGCAGGGCCGGCGCCAGCATAAGGCAGCACAGGCGGCTGCCTTACTGCACCAGGACAGAGGGGACGCCAAACTCAGGTGTCCATCAACATTTACTTATTCTGGTGCTGGCCCTGCTCGCAGCTAAGCCAGCACAAACGCCAATAGGGGGAGGAGCTGAGTGAGACCAGGGGGAGGAACCCGCCTCAGCCACAGATCCTGCAGAGACAATCACCGATACACTGTAAGAGGAGGAGGGGCCAGCAGGAATGGCACAAGCATCAGGTATGTGTGTTTTATTTCTGGACTGATTTGTGCTCAGTGGATGTGAAGATGGCAGTGGTGCATCTGGCTGCATGATGGTTGTCCCTGTGTGAACCATCAGATAGCAGCATTTGGTGACTGGTGAGAGGTGAATTGTCTCCTCCACCTTCCTCCCCTTCTCTCCCCATCTTGTCTCCCTCCCCAGCTCTGTTCACAGACATGGCAGATTGGTGATTTCCTGAAGCCTAGGCCAACACTGGTTAGGACCATGCTACCTGCTTCCACCTCTAAACTCAGATCAGGAGGTGGAGAGTTCTGATGTATTTGCATGTAATTTATTGCTAGGGAGGGGGAGGTGACAGCTCTGCAGGTGAGATGTGACAGTGACCCCAGCATTGGATAGGTGAACACACATGCAGGATGTGAGCTGTGTCTCCTGTAGGACTTGCTTGCTGTATGTAGGGATCGATCCTGGTAGTTGTGTCCCTGTATTGTCTTTATCCTATAGGCTGTATGCTGCGGATTGTGTTGAGCCCCCTGTGCGTTGTCTTTTGGTGCACGGCACATACAGTATATGAGATGTTCATCATACTTTACCTTGTGGGATTTCATGATTGATGGAAACCTGTGGGACTTTCCCTGCTCATTTAGCACCACAAGCTATAGCCTGGTAAATCTCCCCGCTCTCACAATACGATAGCTCAGTGGGCAGGATTCCCCCATCCACATAGAGGCTATGAATGGGGAATGCAAGTCAGTTGTTTTTTTCTTTGTTTTTTTTTGTTTAACCTACTGGTGGAGTGTCTTAGTCTTCTGTTTTTTTTTAACAGAACAAGCTGTCCTGCAGATGTAGCAGTTAGTGGGATTAGACAAACCATGTACCACTACCAGGGGTGCTTACAATGATCAGCTTTAATTTTAAAATGTGAAACCCTTACCCCTAAAGGAAAAAACTGTTGCTGTAACTGATTATAAAGTGTTAGTTGGACTTTGTCTTCAATGTATTAGCGTATATAAATCTGCTAGTACACCAGACACTCCCCTCAGACTGACAATGCTTCTGTCCAAATGAGCCCCTATGTGCTCCTTCATCCAGAGTGGGCAATCTAATACAGAAGGTGTGTTACTGACCAGATTATCAGGTGAAAATGGAGGAAAAAAGCCTTAAAAAAAGAAGGCAAATGCAGCAGTCACATTTGTTCGGGTATTCTGACAGCCAGTGGTGTCATCTGTCAGAATACAAAAGCCCAACAGGGGGAAGGGGTGCTCATCCATCTGCATTGTTTTGTGGATGGAGGAATCTGTCTGTACACTATACAATCTGATTGTACAATCTCCTTAAAGCCCCGTACACACGGTTCGACGGTTGTATACAACATGTCGTACTCACGACCGTTGTATGCGATATCTATTGTTCGTATGCGTGATTAGAACAGTCGAATATACGACGGTCGTACAAGGGAGTTGTATGAGCAGACTAGAAAACTTGGTCGTACCAACAAGCTCTCATACGACCGTTGTATCATGTCTACAGAGCAGTTGGTACAACAAAGTTGTATTGTGCAAAACACGCATGCTCCAAAGTCAGGAATGGCTGGATGCTAATTACATGCACCTGAACGTTCTTCTGTGGACGTACGATCGTCAGTATGCTACATAGAACAGCCAACATACGATTTGCGACGATCGTACATACGATCGTCGTCTCGTGTGTACGGGGCTTTAGTTTCACCAAAATTAATCATCTAAAGACAAACCTGAACATTTTTAATGAGTAGCAAATCAGGCCGGCCATTATATTACTCAATTGTTAATACATTTAAAAGAGGATTGTACAATCAGATTGTATAGCATGTGGTTAGCTGCAGATGGGTTGGCATATGCAGGTGGGGGGTTGTATTGTGGAGGGGAAAGAGGGTGGTAGGACGATGGAAGGGGGGGCACCAAAATGCAACTTCGCCTGTGTACACAAAAATCCTTGCACCGGCCCTGTGTGTATGATCCCCAGCTGTAAAATCCAATATTGTCGGTAGGAGGCGATTATGACTGGTGATGGGATGCACGTGGACACTTGATTTTTTAGCCTTTTTGGAATTTTGTGTTTGTCTTTTTTCTATATGGATTACCTCTTTTTTATGTTTTATTTTTAATTGATGACATTGGGAGTTTTTGTGTGGACACTATTTTATATATTTAATTTTAAGACAGGTTGTATATAAGCAACCATCTCTCACGGGTGGTTTACTCATTTTTTGTATTTTTGCATAAGATTTTTTTTTTTTCCCTTTAAAAGATTTTTATTTATTTATGACAAGATATCATAGGTACATATCATGAGCATTTCAGTAATGCAAGGTTATTACAATATGTACACTATTAACTGGGTACAACCGGTACATGAGAAATAACAAAAAGAAAAGAAAACTGCATCCCCTTTTTTTTTTTTTTTTTAAGGATGACATATCATCTCTGATTACATGGTTAATGGTTCTATGAGTGTCACAATGTCACAATTAGCTTAGACATTGGGCTTCTTTACATAGTCAGAATGCTGACATTCTCTTATTTGCTGGTTGGTAGCCTTATAAAGGGCCCTCAACACTAGAACCGTGAGTCATAAAGCATAAATAGTTTGTCTGGGTCTGAGGATAGTGGTGTGGGAGAGCGAAAGTCAGGTGAGCTATAAGAGAAGTCTCTGAATAGGGATGAGTTGTAGCTGAGTGTCCATGGAAAACCTTTCCATCAGACACTATTTTCTCTCAGCGGTTGTGTTTGCATTCCTTCATGAGAGAAACAGTCTTGAGCTTAGATAGGATAGACTAGGGAAGGGGGGGTATGGAAGGGTAGGTAAGAGGGCGGGGGGGGTAAGTGAGGGGAGGAAAAGGGAGAAGAAGGGGAAAGAGGGGAGGGGGAGGGGAGAAGGTAAGAGAGAGACAAAAAGAGGAGGGGGAGGCAGAGCAAGAAGAAAAAGAAGAAGAGGGAGCTCTGCAGGTCTCCACCGGCGTCCCGGCGGCCAGGCCTACGGTTGGCGTTCTGGGGTGAGGGGATTATATAAGCGATGTCTAGGGGTATGGGTCTGTTTCCCCCTATGGTGTAGTTGGAGTGATTATGTTTGGAGCTGTCAGAAGATTGAGATGCTCTTTTGGGTGATGAGGTCGTGTGTGGGATATTGAGGTTCTGTTTGTCGTGTGATGGCTTGCGATTAGCTGTGATTTACTAGGTTGGTGTATTCTTGGGTTGTCTTGAAATGTGTCCAGCAAGCCCAGGTGTGGGAAAATTTGGAGGGGGTTTCTTTGGCAATATGGATTAGTTCCTCCATTTCTGCAATTCTGTTTAATTTTTTACACCATTCTGCCATTGTTGGGGGGATTGGTGAGTTCCAGTGGGTGGGGATACAGAGCTTGGCTGCGTTAATTAGATGGATAGCGAGTGACTTGCGGTAGGTGTGTCCTGGTACATTTGTGTGGTGTATAAGGAATTGGGCTGGGGAGAAGCTTAGAGTGTATGTGGATATTCTGTTGGTCAAGTCTCGGACTTGGGTCCAGAACTGTTGCAGACGTGGTCAACTCCACCAGATGTGTAGCAGAGTCCCAGGGGATTCAGAGCATCTCCAACAGGTTTCAGGTATTGTGTGATTGTATTTGTGTAGGAGGTGGGGGGTTCTTTACCATCGAAGTGCCAGTTTGTAGTTATTTTCTTGAGTTGCAACATTTAGTGAACCTTTATGTATCATTGAAAAGATCTTTTCCCAGTGGTCATCTGAGATATCTTCCTGTAAGTCCCTCTCCCAGTGGGAGCATGCCTTTCCCGAACTGGGGGGGGGGGGGTGTCTAAGAATAGCATGTTGTGGATAGTGGATATGAGGTGTCTTTGTTCACCTGATTGTGAACATAGTTTCTGGTAGGGAGAGAGTGTTCGGGAGATCTCAGAGTGTTTGTTAATTTATTTGATGAAATGGCGAATCTGGAAATAGACCCAATGGGTTAGTGGGATATTTGGATCTACTGTTACAATGTTTTCCCTGTCTAGTAAGGTGCCGTTGCTGAAGAAGTGGTGTGCGTTTATTTCTGGGGATGGCCACGTCCCCTCTAAGAAGTGACGTGACATGCCTGGGGGGAAGGCTGGGTTGAGTTTTATTGGAGTGAGGGGACCAGGGCTGGAAGATATTTTCATTTTCTTACATGCTTCTTTGAAGCAGCGTAGGGAGGCGCAGATAAGTGGGTGTTCTTTGAGCGGTTTGGGGGTGTGTTGCATATTGATCCATGGTATCGACTTAAGCAGAATGTCTGTAAAGGCGTTTTCGACATGAACCCAATTTCTCGGGTTGAGTTGCTCTGTCCAGTTAACTATTCTGGTCAAATGTGCTGCCCAATAGTAGTTTTAATGTCAGGTAAACCTATTCCCCCTTTAATTTTGGGTCTGGTGAGGTGAATGTAACTGATTCTTGGGGTTTTTCATTCCCATAAGAAATCGGAACAGCATTTTTTGAAGGTTGTGAAAAATGCTTGTGGTATTAGGATCGGTAGAGCCTGGAGCAAGAAAAGAATGCATGGGAGGATGTTCATTTTTAAGATTGCCGCTCTGCCGAACCAAGAGAAGAAGGGTTTGTCCCAGTTGCGTAGGTCATCTGTAATTGTTTTAAGTAAGGGTGATAGTTTTTTGCAAAAAGGTTTGTTGGGTCTTCTGTTAAGTGTATCCCTAGGTATCTTAGCGCATCTAGTTTCCAGTGGAATGTAAAGTTCTCCTGACACTGTTTAACCGTTTCTTTGGGAAGGTTGATATTGAGCCAAATGATTTGGCCGCATTGATTTTTAGGTTGGAGATTTGCCGAAAAAGCGAAAGGTCTTTTATGAGATTGGGGAGAGAGATATGGTGATCTCTTAAGAATAAAAGAATAGAAGTTTGTCATCTGCAAAAGCTGTGACTTTGTACGTTTTGCCCGATATCTCTATGCCCTTTATGTCTGTGTTTGCTCTGAGACAATTCAGGAGGGATTCCAGAGTTAGAACGAAGAGGAGCGGGGAAAGGGGGCATCCTTGTCTGGTCCCGTTATGGATGGGGAAGGCGCTTGACAGGTGGCCATTGACTCTTCCTTGAGCCTTGGGGCTTGAATATAACATCATGATGTAGTGGAGCATGTTGTGCCCAATGCCAATATGTTTGAGTGTAGCTTCCATATAGTCCCAAGCCAACCTGTCAAACGCCTTCTCCGCATCTAGGGATAAGAAAAAGCCTCTGGTGGCTGCAGAGCGAATCCAATGTTGTATATTGATTGCCAAGATAGTATTATCCCTGGCTTCACGGCCGGGTATGAAGCCAACTTGGTAATTTTTGATGAGAGATGGTTAGAGGGGGAGGATGCGGTTGACCAGAATTTTAGCAAATAGCTGGATGTCCACATTCAGCAAGGAAATTGGTCTGTAGCTGGCGACCGATGTTGCGTCTTTTTCTGTTTTGGGGATGACTGAGATGTGTGCTTCTAGCAGTCGGTTAAAAGGGAGAGTTGAAGTGGTTATTGAATTGAAAGCTTTCTGGAAAGGGGCCGAGAGTATGTCTGAGAAGGTTCTGTAGTACGACGAGGTAAGGCCGTCTGGGCCTGGGGTTTTGCCTGGTTTCGCTTGGGTCAGTGCTTTTTTTATTTCTATGTCTGATATCGGTTGTTCTAATTCTTGCGATTTCTCTGGGGTCAGTGGAGTAGGACTGTATTTGAGAAGGAACTCATGGATGGTCGATTGGCGTTTGGAGTTCTCGCCTTGTGTGGGGAGGTTATATAAGCCTGTGTAAAACTTCTCAAATTGGGAGGCTATGTCGGTGACTTTGTTGAAAGACTTTCCCTGAGCATCTGTAATGGTATGGACCACCGCAGATGCCTTTTTTCCCTGGATAGCTCTGGCTAAGTATTTACTGCATTTGTTGCAGAATTCCTAGAAGAGTTTATGGCTAAGAGTAAATTTACGTCTAATTTTGCGGTCCAGTTCATCTCTTAAGAGTTCTCTAGCGCGTGTCAGGTCTACGTAGTTTTGGTCTGATTGGGATCTTTTGTGTGCCTTTTCTAGGTGTTTTATTTTAGCGAGCAGGTCATCTATGTTTTTTTGTTTGTCTTTTCTATGTGTGGCTTTTAAAGCGAAAAAGCGACCTCTAATTACACTTTTGTGTGATTCCCATAATGTGAGAGGGTTGATGTCAGGCGTGTCGTTTTCTGACAAAAACAGTGTAAGACTGTTTCAAATGTGGGTTCTGTCGTGCTCATTTGTAAGTAGCGAAGGGTCTAGTCTCCAAATTTTGCTAAGGGGGCGTTCCTCAGGTAGAGTCAGGGTGATTGAAATTGAGTGATGGTCTAATATTACCATTGGTTCGATTGTCGCCTGGGAGAGGAGGTACAAGTCTTTCTGGGATAAGAATAGGTAGTCTATCCTGGAGTATCTGTTGTGGGGGGGCGAGAAGTATGTGTAGTCTTTCGTGTTGGGGTATAGAGTGCAGGAGTCGTGGAGGGATAGTTCTTGTAGCCGGGATTTGATTTGAAGAAGGAATTTATATGGAATGGAGGAGGCGTTGGAAGAGGTATCGAGTAAGGGGTAGAGGGCTACATTGAAGTCTCCCCCAAGAATCGTGAGACCATGTTGGAAGGCCATTAGTGACTGTGTGATATGTCTGAAAAAGGCAACTTGTGATGTGTTGGGACTGTAAACATTGGCAAACGTAACAGGGTTGTACCCTATGTGGCCCTTGAGGAAAATATATCTCCCGTCGTTGTCTATGAGAGAGTCGATCAGCTGCCATTTGATATTTTTAGAGATGAGAATTGTTACCCCTTTAGTTTTTGCATGGCTATTGGAGGCGTGGTATGCCGTTGGGAAGAGTTTGTTAGTAATTTTAGGGATGTGGTCAGATCTGGTGTGTCTCTTGTAGGAAAGTAATGTCTGCTCTCATCTTACGCATCATGTCTAGGACTTTACTACGTTTTTCGGGAATATTAAGGCCTTTTGTGTTAAAAGATAACACTTTAAGCTTAGAGAGGTCCGCTAGGGGAACGGGAGTGGCCATTGTGTCTGGGGTGGACAGGTGTAGCACAGGTTAGAGGATTTTCGTAGTTGACTTGTTGTGTACTGAGATTGGGGGTATCTAGTGTATTGTATAATAAATTATGCGTTCAGTGAAATGAGGCTGACAGTCGTGGGACCGATGGGGACCCGCGGAGCAAAGTGGAGAAACGGAAATGGGTTGTAGCTGAAGTTAAGATTAGAGTGAAAGGGAGGGGGAGAAAAAAAAGGGGGGGTAGCGGGGGAGCGGGGAAGTAGAGCACTAGGGTGGAAGAAGCAGAAAAGAGAGGGGGGGAGGGAATAGGGGAGCTAAGATTTAGGGGTGGGTGTGGGGGGGAGGGAGGTGATGAGACCAGTTGTAGGTTTACAATGGAAACTCTACTAATACATGTCTTTCTTTTTCCTGGTAAGTGTCGGCCAAGTCTCTAGTCAATAATAAGACTAGGAAACTTAGCCGAGTGGGGGGGTGTCTGGCAACTGGTTAGAGCGTAGCTGACGGATGGAGGGCTTTGAACCCAGGGTGGCTATGGGTGTTGTACAGATGGGGATAGATGGAGGAGCATGTTATGGATGGTGGATGGGGAGCGAGAGATGGGGGATTGAGCTATTAAGGGATCTTAATCTTATGGTGGGCTGTTGGTAGAAGATTATGAGGTTTCACATCAGGGGCTAAGAGGGAGAAATGAGTGATTTTCGTGTGAAGAAGGGTAAGTGATAAAGGTGGGGTGGTCTTAGTTCTTGCTGGCTTTTAATTTAGTTATTGGGACAGGTTGACTGGTTCCTGGGCGTGTGTGTCGTCATGAAAGGAGGGATGTCTAGATAATCATATCACATATTATTGGATAGGTAGTATGTCATTCGTTTCCGGAGGGGATTTGTTCAGGAAGCCAATGAGGTTGTGAACTTGTAAGTAACACATATAGATTGATATAAATAGTTAATCATTTTAAGCTGTTTTGTTAAATACCTTAATCTTTCCCTGCCCTCTCGGAGCAGGGTGCAGAGGGCCCGTCTCTTCTCGGGGCTGAGTCCACGTGTCCAGTCGTCATAGTGTGTTTTTGAGCTTTATGAGGGTGTTGGATTTCCCACTTGTCCAGGACTTGGGAAGGTGCATGGCATTCAGGAGTTTGTTGGGTGGGCTTCCCTTTTCGCGAGAGTCTTGATCAGGCAGCGTGGGCCCTGAGAAGAGGCGGGCTCCCGCCACTATAGAGAGAATTCTTAAGCATTCTGTAATGACATGTAGGGTATAGAAAAGAACAAGAAGGAGCAATGAGCAGAAGGTGGAAAAAATGAGAAGGAAAAAAGAGAAAAAGGAAGGGAAGAAACAATCAAGATAAAACATTGCATAACCAATACGTGTTGAATCACATATACCCGACCATCACACCGAGGTACATCAGTGAAAAAGCCAAAATAAGGTGTGGGGTATGAGGGTTGTGTTTGTTAGTCTGAAGGCAAGAGAAAGTGTTGCAGTTCTTCTGAGGTATTGAGCCGTCAAGATGATCTGTCTACGCTTTGGCAACCTTCAGGGGGTGTCGGACCGTCAAATCAGAGCTGCTGTTAAGGCAATACAGTGGATGTGTGTGAAAGTGGGTCTGCGTTCCACCTCCGAGAGGGCAAGGAGTCCCTTGAAAGCTGAGTCTACTTTAAAGAGAACAGTAAGCTGGATAACAGACATGGTAGGTATCCTCGGGGTGATGGTACAGGTCGAGCCATAGTCTTGATTCTGTAGAAGAACTCAGGGTTTGAAATGGGAACCAGTCTGATGGGCCAAGTTGTTGGGAGGGTTACTAGTCTTCAATTTCTTGGCGGGGACGTCTGTGAACAGGGGACGCCGTAGGGCTGGTGTAGGCTTCGTTTCTGGGCCCAGGGGCTCTTTGAGGCCGTGGGGATGGGGATCTTCTCCTCCTATGATGGAAGTCATCTCTAACAGGAAACGTTTCCATGGACGAGGCACGAGGCAGACGTGTACCTTGCAGATCATTGTACCAGTCAGGAACCTCTATTTTGGGAATAGCTAGCGTTTCGCAGAAAGTGGAGAGGTCTTCCGGGACTCTGAGTTGAGCTGTGCGACCTTGGTGTGATGCTGAGAAGCAGAAAGGGAACTTCCATTTATATTGTATGTTCCTTGTGCAAAGTTCTTCCAGAAGGGGGCGAAGGTCTTTCCTGTGTTTCAAAGTTATTGGAGAGAGGTCTTGGAAGATTTTGATTTCTGTGCCTTGGTACAGAAGTGAGCGGCGTAGCCTTGCGTTTCTTAGGAAGTCTTCTTTAAGCCTGTAGTTAACAATATGTCAGATGACATCCCTGGGTGGGTCTGAATCTCTGCCCCTTGGTCTTAGTGCCCTGTGTAGACGTTCAGAGTGAATGGGAGTTTCTGGCGGATGACCTAAGAGGTCGTTAAATATGGATATGGTGGCTTGAGTAATCCTTGCTGGTTCTACCGTCTCTGGTATACCTCTTACTCGAACATTATGTCTGCGACCACGGTTATCCAGGTCTTCGACTTGGCGGTGGAGGTTTCTGAGTAGGGTATTGTGAAGGTTCGTTTTGGATTGCAGTTGGTGCCGCAAAGCCGTGGCCTCGATTTATGGCTGTGCGGGTGTCGGTCGCCTACAGGCCCGATACCTGGCTTGAAATGTAGCTGTGGATGCGGGGAGTGTCGATGGGGCATTTTGGTGTCTCACCTTCTCACCCGGTGGTAGGATTCCCGCGGGTACTGTTCGTCTGCTCGAGCCGACGTCAGGCCACGCCCCCCCCTTCCCCCCATTTTTGCATAAGATTAGCGCACTTATCCTTTATTAATTATTTAATGCAATTTCTGACCATGCTCCAACTTCAATTTCCATTAATGATGCCACCCATCAGAACAACTCTAGACTGTGGCGCTTCCCTTCATACCTCTGGAATAATTCAGACTTCAGAACTTTTATGGAAAAAGCTGGAGAGGAATTTTCCTCCACAAACTTTAGTCATAAAGATAACCCCAATCTCTTCTGGGAGGCATGCAAAACCTTTCTAAGAGGCCGCAAAATCTCCTATGCCTCCTCTTTCAAGAAACGGGTTCTGAAAAACTATCAGGAGGCTAGTTTGCGTCTAAACCTAGCACTGCGCACCTTGGCTTCAAATAACACCCCAGAACATAGATCCGAGTGGCACGAGGCTAAACAAGCCTTTGACTCTTGGGCCGAAAAATTGGAATTAATGTAACATGCACAAATGGACGCTACTCTCTGCAAATTTGGGAACAAATCGGGCAAATTACTTGCAAACCTCAGTAGAGGTCCCAATAGACCCACCTTTATTATATCCCTCCATGATCCCACGGGAAACACAAAATCTCTCCCACATGAGGTCAGTAAAATTATGTTAGATTTCTGCACTGCTTTATATGCGCATGATCCCATTGATCATAATTTAGCACAGACATTCCTTGACAAATTCCATCTTTCCACAATTTCCCCCTCTCAACTCGAACACTTAAACTCTCCCATATCGGTAGCTGAAATTTCCAACACCATCAAACACTTAGCACCAGTGGCGGTTGGTGTGTGAGGGGCGCTTGGGCGCCGCCTCAACCGCCAGCTAAAGAAAAAAAAAAAGTCAGCCCCGCCTCCCTACAGGAGGCGCCAGTGCATTGACTTTCTTTTTTTTTTTCGGCTCCTTGGCTGTCACCTGACAGCCAATTAGTGAGCCTATTGGTCGGCCATTAAAGCCTATGCAGGTGTGCTTGATCCGGCGCACATGCATAGGCTGATTGGCTACCCTGAGCTGTGGCTCAGTGCGATTGGTTGTGGTGGCCGGGGGCGGGTCACTGTGGGAGCGGATGCGACTTCCGCTTCACAGAGACCATTAATGCCCGGTCACCGACGAGGGGGGAGGGGACAGCGTGCTCTCCGCATGCCGAACTCTGCAACAATCCTGCTATTGGATGGGGTAAGTGCGAGGGGGGGGTCTCTGCAATGTACCACACCTGTGTCACTGCCTGCAAACTGCCCCACCTGTGTCACTGCCTGCAAACTGCCCCCACCGGTGTCACTGACTGCAAACTGCCCCACCTGTGTCACTGCCTGCAAACTGCCCCCACCTGTGTCACTGCCTGCAAACTGCCCCCACCTGTGTCACTGCCTGCAAACTGCCCCACCTGTGTCACTGCCTGCAAACTGCCCCCACCGGTGTCACTGACTGCAAACTGCCCCACCTGTGTCACTGCCTGCAAACTGCCCCCACCTGTGTCACTGGCTGCAAACTGCCCCCACCTGTGTCACTGGCTGCATAACTGCCCCCACCTGTGTCCCTGGC
>BLSH010549403.1:255839-267050 GCA_018402905.1 Glandirana rugosa
CTAGTACCTCCCTATATTATTTCCACCCAGATAACCCTGGAGATGACTCCAAACGTTCATTAAACGGGCTAAATAAGGGTTTAAACGCCTCTCATCGCAGGTAAACACGTACAATGTAATTAAGGTTAAAAAGCCGGGTTCTCAGTTTCCGAACAAATCGGAGCACGGTGAACCTAGATACAAGACCCCACAATAAACTTCGGTTCCACGCGTCTCGATCCAAATCTGCGTTTGATCAGAGGACTATCAAAAAGTCTTGGGCAACTTTCTCCTCCGTATCCTCTAAAACACCGGAGAATCTTTCCAAAACGTACGGAGGGTCTTCTCTAACCCCAATAGAAATACCCTAGTACTTTTCCTCCACAAACTTTAGTCATAAAGATAACCCCAATCTCTTCTGGGAGGCATGCAAAACCTTTCTAAGAGGCCACAAAATCTCCTATGCCTCCTCTTTCAACGGGTTCTGAAAAACTATCAGGAGACTAGTTTGCGTCTAAACCTAGCTCTGCGCACCTTGGCTTCAAATAACACCCCAGAACATAGATCCAAGTGGCACGAGGCTAAACAAGCCTTTGACTCTTGGGCCGAAAAATTGGAATTAATGTAACATGCACAAATGGACGCTACTCTCCGCAAATTTGGGAATAAATCGGGCAAATTACTTGCAAACCTCAGTAGAGGTCCCAATAGACCCACCTTTATTATATCCCTCCATGATCCCACGGGAAACACAAAATCTCTCCCACATGAGGTCAGTAAAATGATGTTAGATTTCTACACTGCTTTATATGCGCATGATCCCATTGATCATGATTTAGCACAGACATTCCTTGACAAATTCCATCTTTCCACAATTTCCCCCTCTCAACTCGAACACTTAAACTCTCCCATATCAGTAGCTGAAATTTCCAACACCATCAAACACTTAGCACCCAATAAAGCTCCAGGTCCAGATGTATTCAAGGGTGAATTCTTCAAATTTATGCAAGGAATTATCAACCCAACACTCATGGAGGTCTACAATGGGATCTGGGCTGGTGGCCCCTATTTGCCTACTGGTAATCAAGCTATCATTAAACTCCTGTCAAAAAAAGGGAAAGACCCAATAGAACCAGGCTCATATAGACCAATCCCCCTCTTAAAGTTGGATGTCAAAATCCTATCCAAAATTGTAGCCACCAGGCTCGCAGATATACTCCCCTCTATCATCCACTCGGCACAATCAGGCTTTATGAAGTGGAGAACAGCATCTCTCAACATTCGCAAAGTCATGATGGTCCTGGAACATGCCAAAACGAATCCGAAGGAGGACCTTGCTATCATCACTCTGGACATGGAGAAAGCTTTTGATAACATTAGCTTTGATTGACTCTTGTTTTTTCTCTCAAGACTAGGCTTCTCCGGTCCTTTCACTCATCTCGTTGAGTCCATGTACACATCTCCGTTGGCCAGACTGGTGGTGGCAGGCCTTCTAATGGATATTTTCCGCCTCTTCAAGGGTATTAGGCAGGTGTGCCCCCTTTCCCCCTTACTATTTAATCTGGCTCTGGAACTCCTCTCTAGATACCTTTCCGAAATGATTCCTCTATATGGAATCTGCTTTTGGGACACCGAAATTCGCACCACCCTATTCGTAAACAATGTACTCATTTTTTTCTGCTGACCCAACCTCTGATGTGACTACTATAAAAAATGTCTTTGAGGAGTTCAGGGCGTGTTCTGACCTTTGCATAAATTTGAACAAAAGTGAGATTCTGCCACTAGGGTCAGTACACAACCCCCCCCCCCCCGGATATCCTTTTCCCCATTTCCCCATAGCCAAATCCTTCATCACATGTTTGAGGGTGAAAACTGGTAGAACCACTTCCTCTCTATGCACCCTTAACTTCCCCCCTCTAATACACAAACTGGTGCACAAAGTGGAGAACTGGATGGAACTGCCCCTATCACTTCTGGGAAGATGCCACCTAATTAAAATGGTTAGCTTTGCACGTTTGTTATATCCTCTTCAAACCATACCCCTATTCTTAAAGCACAAGGATATCCAATTGCCGGAGAAAGTGATAACCAAATTTATACGGAGTTCAAAACGCCCTCAGATAGAACTTTCAAATCTCTACCTACCCAAAAGTGATGGGGGTGCAAACCTTCCTAATATCAGGATGTATAATCTAACCTGTTTGTTACTAGGGATGAGCCCTCGGTTCGAGTTGATCTTAAGTTTGACTCAAACATCGGGTGTTTGGCCATTCGCAAACAAATTTGAGCGCCCCATAATGCACTGATCGTGGGAAATGCCGCCCGCTGATTGGCCAAAGAATGCACATGACCTGCATGCTTTGGCCAATCACAGTGCACTCTGCTGTGAGAGCCATGATTGGCTAAAAGTGATCTAGTTTAGCTAGTTTAGTTAGTGGCGTGTAGGCAGTGTAGTACATACAGTAGATCTAATGTTGAGTATATACAGTCAGTGCAGGCAGTGTGGTATATAGATCTAGTGTAGCCTATATACAATCAGGCAGTGTAAGAATATATATATATATATATATTACTCTGCATTCAGTGTAGACTATATATACAGCTTATTCGGTGTATAGAATATAGAGTCAGTTCAGGCAGTGTAAAAATATACAGTATATATATATATATATATATATATATATAATTTGTGGTCGGACTCTTACCGACTGGATGATGTATGAAAACATGCCTGGCCTGAAGTGTGCCTCGACCTGGCTGACCAGTATACCTGAAAGAGGGCATACCCTGAATGACTTATGAAATCAATGATTGAATACCCTGACTGACTAAGCCCTGGGGACCCGGGTGGGTGGGGACCAAGAATCGAGCCAACGCTGACAGGGAGGAGAAAGGAGCATTATATACTCCAGACTCCTCCCACAAATTCAGGCTAGCCTGCGGCCAGCCTTAAAACTTGTGGTCGGACTCTTACCGACTGGATGATGTATGAAAACATGCCTGGCCTGAAGTGTGCCTCGACCTGGCTGACCAGTATACCTGAAAGAGGGCAAAAACACGAAATAGGTATGATATATTTATTGCAGCTGATGACAATACTATTACAATAATAAAGTATGAAAGGCTTGAACAACTTCCACATGTGGTTCTGGTATATAACGCTGGAAACAGGCTGACTTCCATCTCCCCATGTATTTGATAATATGTGCCGGTACCCCTTGTTTGGAAGCAGCAGAGGTGGCCCCAATCCTAAATGAATGACCTGAAAACCTGCTCGGATTCAGGTGTAGATTGGTCAAAAGTATGCGAACATGAGTAATAAACTGCTTTGAAGACATTGGACTCACAGGAAAGGGGAGCAAAGGTGAATCCGAAGGAACCGCGGCAAAGAAGCTGCCTAATGCATCCAAAACAGCCACCGGACACCAAGGACCACCGGTACCATAATATTTGACTACGAACCCAGGCCCCAGCTGACTGCTCTTACCAATCCCTAGCCTCAGCGCGTAATAGTCCTGATGCTTGGTGAGACTGTTTTTTAGCAATGCTGGAGAATGCACTGAGGCCTAAGATACTTCCCCAGGCCTGAGGAATCTGAAGAAACTCAGGTATATGGCTGCTCTTAATACCAGACTCGATGCCACCCCAAACGGAGCTGACGCCAACATGTCGGACATGTCCTGAAACATTCTGCCCGTGATTGGTAAACGTGCTCTCTTCGTTTGCACCTGAGACTTTTGCATCCCCTTCAACATCGCTTTCAAAGGGTGAGCTGCAAAAATGGACGGGGCATCAGGAAAATGTAAAGATCTAAAGTGCTGAATCCCAGCCAGATACAGCTTGACTGTACTAGCCGATAAACCCAATTCACTATGGCAGTGAGCGGCAAATGCCATGATGTAACCAACATCCCCACTCGCCCCACATGGATAACGCTCAGAGAATCTCTGGAAAAGTGACCACCCCTTGTTGTAAGCCCTCATGGTACTCCTGGACAGCGAACTATTTGCCAACCTCCTGGCCTGCTCCCACCACCTGCTCAGTCCATGACCAATTGGAGATAACCCGGTACTGTTCTGCCCTCCAGATCCACTCCCAGATGCTGTAAGAGAAATTCCTGCATATTAAAGCGTGACAAAGCATCTGCAGCACCGTTAAACCTACCCTCGATAAATTCACCCTGAAAATGAAATCTATACTTGAGGCCCAACCAGGTCAACCTGCGCACGAACGACATAATCAACAATGACCCGGATCTGCCCTTGTTGATTATACCAGCCGTAGCGAGATTGTCGGTGAAGAAAATCACAGATTTTCCAGTCCACTCTACCCCCCATGTAACTGCAGCTGCCACAATGGGGTAGATCTCAAAAAGTGCAGACGTTTGCGCAAATTTTGGTAACTGAAAAACCTCGTGTGGCCACCGACCGGCAAACCACTGGTCACCATAAATCACGGCGAACCCCATGGATGCTGCCACATCAGAGAACACCCTAGGTGAGTCATGGTCTGGCTGTGGAATGAGCAGTGAGATACCATTCCAATTAGCGAGAAAATGATCCCACATGACCAGATCCGCCCTGGCCTCTGCCTGAACCTAATCACTGTATCTCCATCTTGCGATAATGGTAACAATGCCAATAACCTGGAAATAAATGATCTCCCTTGCGGAATGATCCTCATTGCATGATTCAACATGCCCAACAGGGACTGCAGTTTCCTTTTTGAACATGTTGACGAACGAACCACACTCCGAACCACCTCCCGAATCCTCAGAAGCTTCTCTTCAGGCAGACTTGCCACCAGATTACCAGAATCTAACGTAATACCCAGAAAATTGATGACCCTGGACGGACCCTCCACCTTCCGGGCAGCCAAAGGAACGTTTAAATCTGCAAACAGCCCAATCAGTGAGTTTAAATGCTTAGGGGATGCTCCCGGGTCCTCAATTAATAAGAAATCGTCCAAATAATGAACTACCCGCTCACAACCTTGGCAGTTCTTTAAAATCCAATGCAGTGCTTGTGCAAACAAGTCAAATAAATAAGGGCTGCTTTTTGACCCGAACGTCAATTTTGTGGCAAAATAGTACCTGTCCCGCCACTTGATGCCATACCATTGCCACAACTCGGGCCTGATAGGCAACAGTTTGAAAGCATCTGCCACATCTGCCTTGGACAACCATGCGCCCCTTCCTACCTGCAAGATATGTTGAATGGCTACATCCACTGAAGCATACTTTAATGAAAACTCTTCCGAAGGTATGAGTGAGTTGAGACTCGGTATATGGGAGAAATGAGGCGCAGACAGATCATAAATTAGACAATGTTTATTTGAAAATTTTCCACAAACCACCCCTATTGGGCTGACCCTCCACATACCGAATGGAGGAACCAAGAAAGGGCCTATCAAGAATCCTTTTGCAATCTCTACTTCTAGCAACTCGTCTACCACCCCAGCGAAACTATCCGCTGATAACAAATTCCTGCATTCAAACGTCTGCGTAGGAAGCGTGACCAACCCTGTATGGAAACCCCCCATGAATCCATCCATCAGAAACCGCCTGAGGGCTGGCGACGGATGACTCTCCAGGAGATGACCCAACAAAGGGACGTTAACCTGGCTCAGTCATGAAGTAGCAGACCTCACCAAGCAAGCAGTCTTAGGATGAGCCCTAAAGCAGCTGGAGCAGACATGCAATAGCCTACACTGATTGTAATTACAACCAGTTTGATTATAATTATTGCATACTTGAGCCTTGCCCAGATAGTGAATAGGCCTCCCTAACTTATCCACCTGTCCTGAAGGTCCCGTAGATGCTGCCCCACTGCCCTGTTTGGCCATTCCGACCTGCCCGTGTGCCTCGATCGAAGGACACCATGCTGACGTATGGGCTGTAGATTGACAGTTGCCACATACCGGGGATTTTTGGTTGGCGAAATGCCTGCAGAATAATTCTGTATCGATATCACTCCAACAGGTGACCAGTTGGAACTGCGCCCAAGTAGCCGCAACCTTAGCTGAAAATGATCTGTGGTAGTCATAGAAACTACACCCCCCGTATTTGTGAGCCAAGTCTTACGACCTTGTGAAGATAAATATCCAACTCCTCCCTTCTGTTGGGATTGACCGAACATATGATGTCTCGAAAGATGCCAAATGCCAGAACAAATTCTGCCACATTCAGCTTCCGGTTAAGCCTAGGGTCTTTAGCCTTAAGCACCACTGACACTTCACCGCAAGCATATGATTTACTCTCTGATACATCCTGAGATGCGATTAACAGAGATGCCAAATTGACATCTTTTCCCTCCAATATATCTTTTTTTACACTGGCTGTAATGAAATGAGCCGGTGATACTGAAGGTAATACAGACAACTGAGATGGAGCTGCCACCGGTGACGGAACGACACTATTACCTACAGGAACACTAGGTATGGCAGGAGCTGCTGGAATCTCCACTGCTTGATCCCTAGCCACCCGATTCTCTATAACTTCCATCCTATCCTGTAATTGAGACATAGATGTAACCAACGTATTCAATACAGCGTGAATCTGCATTAATGAGTTATGGACCGAAGCGTGTTCCTGGCTGGTAGAAGTGATGGGTTGCGCTGGAAACAGTAACCTAAATAATTCGGCTTTCCTAGCTGAGGCTGGGAAAGGGATGCCTTTTGTCGTAACTCCGCTACAAGTCTAGGAATGGTCCAATTCCTCATCGACTGGGTACTCCCGTTTCTGACCCCCCTCGTGGAGTCGGAGGAATGAAAGCCAAGTCCTCACTATCTGATACATGTGACATAATGAATCTGAGGAAAGAAAACGTATAGGTAAACACCCCTTCACACTAACCATGACTGAACCCAGTGCATGCCCTCATGGTGTGCATAATTGCCTGCCACCTTCCAGCACGTGCAACCCCTAAGACGACCACCCCTATGTGTAGCCTAACCCCCTATTAAGCCCGAGTAGCTGTAGTGCTGATACAGTAATTAATAACGAACACTCAGGGCTATCGTACCCACAGAACGTGGTGGGTAAAGTAAGAGTATGCTGAATGTACGTGCACGTATGACGTATGTTATACGGACGAGCATAATATGTTCTATAACACTTTTACCAACGAAACTCGGCCCGTATGGATCCGTAGACATGACAGATCCTGCACCCCCTATGCGAACAAGACATAATCGTAGCCCAACACACCTGAAACTGTACCAACTCCAGATCACTCACAAAACGCACTACCTGCCCATACGTAAAGCACCTGCTGAAAGATAACAAACATGTATCGCATGATTGCAGAGACTCCTGAATTGAGTTACTGAAGTACATGACAGATAAATGACATAGAATAGCAGCGAAACGCATACCCTTGACATGAAACAATACCAACATGACATCACAGCCGTCACACCACATAGCCACACATGACATAGCATTGTCTAACGGACAGCCAAAGCCTTTCAGGCCCATGCAATCATGATACCGTTATGCTGAGTACCACTAAATTACCTGCTACTGCCAAGGGTGACCAAATGATATCATACCAACAAAAAACGCAGACAAACTTGACATCCTACTGCCACTAAAACGCAGACAATAACATGCTGAGATACTGCGACTGCGCCCGCAGACAACATGACATGAAACTGCAACTGAACACAGACAATTGACATAATACTATCACAACGCAGACAATATATAGTCATTCCTGCAACTACCAAACGCAGACAATTAACAATACAACACTGACACCAAATGACATGATAGTGTAACTAAAGCAACGTGGCCACATAATGACCTGATGCTGCGACTAAGATGCACAACTGACAAGCCCTGAACCGCAATTAACACAGACAAATGAAAAAAAAAAACACATGAAAATACAATGCAACAGACACTGACATACACTGAGCGTAAATAGTTTTACAGGAACTAATAATAATACCCCCTAATGCCACATGCCCAACCTGACAGCCGCTGCTTGGCAGAACCAAATGACACCTGAGGCAGCCCACTCCCCCTACCCGTGTCTCCCCCACATTCCTTGCTACCCTGAGAAGTGGGAACCCTCCCCCTACTGCCAGCGGCTCCCAGTCTAACCATTGTATGGGGTGCTGTTGTACTGACAATAGCCAAGTTAGCCCCCCACACAACAATCTGATCAGTAGCAACATTAGTCCTGTATCGCCCGGCCATGCTATGGCGATGCCGCCCCCTCCCCCACCCCTGTGGTCCCTAGTACCTCCCCACTTCCGAATTCCAGAGAGC
The DNA here is from genome assembly GCA_018402905.1 of Glandirana rugosa. NCBI lineage: Eukaryota > Metazoa > Chordata > Amphibia > Anura > Ranidae > Glandirana > Glandirana rugosa. Next base: position 264,094 of record BLSH010549403.1, read on the forward strand.
TGAAGTGGCTCCGACCTCCCTGCGCTCCGAAAAGCCGCGCCACCGGAAGTCCTCGCTTTAGGACCGGAAATGACGACTCGCAGCCACTGACACAAACTCCGGAGACCAAGAATCGAGCCGACGCTGACCGGGAGGAGAAAGGAGCATTATATACTCCAGACTCCTCCCACAAATTCAGGCTAGCCTGCGGCCAGCCTTAAAACATATATATATATATATATATATATATATATAGTCAGGTCCATAAATATTGGAACATTGACACAATTCTAATCTTTTTGGCTCTATACACCACCACAATGGATTTGAAATGAAACTAACAAGATGCGCTTTAACTGCAGACTTTCAGATTTAATTTGAGGGTATTTGCATCCAAATTAGGTGAACGGTGTAGGAATTACAACAGTTTGTATATTTGCCTCACACTTTTTAGGGGACCAAAACTAATGGGACAGATTAACAATCATAAATCAAACTTTTGCTTATTAATACTTGGTTGCAAATCCTTTGCAGTCAATTACAGCCTGAAGTCTGGAACGCATAGACATCACCAGACGCTGGGTTTCATCCCTGGTGATGCTCTGCCAGGCCTCTACTGCAACTGCCTTCAGTTCCTGCTTGTTCTTGGGGCATTTTCCCTTCAGTTTTGTCTTCAGCGAGTGAAATGCATGCTCAATCAGATTCAGGTCAGGTGATTGACTTGGTCATTGCATAACATTCCACTTCTTTCGCTTAAAAAACTCTCTGGTTGCTTTCGCAGTATGCTTCGGGTCATTGTCCATCTGCAATGTGAAGTGCCGTCCAATGAGTTCTGAAGCATTTTGCTGAATATGAGCAGATAATATTGCCTGAAACACTTCAGAATTCATCCTGCTGCTTTTGTCAGCAGTCACATCATCAATAAATACAAGAGAACCAGTTACATTGGCAGCCATACATGCCCATGCCATGACACTACCACCACCATACTTCACTGATGAGGTGGTATGCTTTGGATCATGAGCAGTTCCTTTCCTTCTCCATACTCTTCTCTTCTCATCACTCTGGTACAAGTTGATCTTGGTCTCATCTGTCCATAGGATGTTGTTCCAGAACTGTGAAGGCGTTTTTAGATGTTGTTTGGCAAACTCTAATCTGGCCTTCTTGTTTTTTAGGCTCACCAATGGTTTACATCTTGTGGTGAACCCTCTGTATTCACTCTGGTGAAGTCTTCTCTTGATTGTTGACTTTGACACACATACACCTACCTCCTGGAGAGTGTTCTTGATCTGGCCAACTGTTGTGAAGGGTGTTTTCTTCACCAGGGAAAGAATTCTTTGGTCATCTACCACAGTTGTTTTCCATGGTCTTCTGGGTCTTTTGGTGTTGCTGAGCTCACCGGTGCGTTCTTTCTTCTTACGTATGTTCCAAACAGTTGATTTGGCTACACCTAATGTTTTTGCTGAAAGTCTGCAGTTAAAGCACATTGTGTTTGTTTCATTTCAAATCCATTGTGGTGGTGTATAGAGCCAAAAAGATTAGAATTGTGTTGATGTCCCAATATTTATGGACCTGACTGTATATATATATATATATATATATATATATATATATATTACGCTGCATTCAGTGTAGACTATACATACAGCTCAATCAGTGTATAGTATATAGAGTCAGTTCAGGCAGTGTAATATATACTGTATCTCACAAAAGTGAGTACACCCCTCACATTTTTGTAAATATTTTATTATATCTTCTCACGTGACAACACTGAAGCCTAGGGATGGGCCGAACACCCCCGGTTCGGTTCGCACCAGAACATGCGAGCAGACAAAAAATAATCATTCAAAAACCATTAAAGTCTATGGGACCGGAACATGAAAAATCAAAAGTGCTCAGTTTAAAGGGTTATATGCAAGTTATTGCCCTAAAAAGTGTATGGGGACCCAGGTCCTGCCCTAGGGGACATGTATCAATGCAAAAAAAGTTTTTAAATCCATTGTTTTTTCAGGAGCAGTGAGTTTAATGATGCTTAAAGTGAAACAATAAAAATAAAATATTCCTTTAAATAATGTGCTTGGGGGGTCCCCTTAGTTTGCCTGTAAAAGGGCACACTTCTGTGATGTTTAGAACAGTGTCAGAGAAAAATGACATTTGCAAAGGAAAAATCGTCATTTAAAATTGCAGCTGTAACCTACGCAACATCTCTAAACTTCGTCCTTTCCTAACCAATGAAAACACAAAGCTCCTGATTCACTCCCTGGTTATCTCTCGCCTTGACTACTGCTTACCACTAAACAGACTATCCCCCCTTCAGTCCATCATGAATACCACTGTCAGACTCATCCATCTTACAAACCCCTCAGCGTCTGCTTCCCCTCCAATCCCTCCACTGGCTGCCACTCGCCCAACAAATTAAATTCAAAATACTAACAATAAGTTATAAAGCTCCCATTCTCTGGAATTCCCTACCCCATCTGTCAGGCTGTTTCTAAATCTATCCACTTTTAGGCAATCCCTGAAAACTTTTCTCTTCAGAGAAGCCTATCCTGCCTCCACCTAACAATTTCTCCATCAGCTCACCCCCCACAGTTATTACCCTTTTTGTATCACCCCACTCGACTACCTCTTTAACAATCCACCTCCGTCCTATCCGAAGAGACTTCTCTTTTCAAAAGTCCCTAACGGATTTTCACCTATCTAAATCTTTGTCGGACTGTCTACCCCATCCCTTAAGGTCTCTTACCCTCGAAATATTGAATAACAATCATAAAACTTAAATTAAACAACCCGCTCACCGTCGGTCACCTCCCTAACCTCCCCTTCGTCTGCGACTCCCCAAACATTCTACCTACTCAGACTGTCACCATAAGTACTACCTGACTTCCCCCCTATCAGACAAATCACCATTCGTCATCAGTTCCGCTCTCTATTGGTCCCTCACTTAGTCCTCGAAACACAAAAGTAACCAATCCTTT
>BLSH010549422.1:0-30450 GCA_018402905.1 Glandirana rugosa
GTTCTAAAATCATATCATACTGGTGTAGGGAGAGGTTCCTGCTGCTGGTGTGAGCGGTGCATTTCTTGCACAAAAAAAAAGTGCGTCTACGTTGCTGTTTTCCAAAAAAAAAAAGAACAATTCATTCTTTTTTTTTTGTATTAATAAATAGTGCTACATAGTACATTTGCGGCCAGAATGAGGAGAGCATCAAATAAGGGACGTGGTCGTGGTGCTGCTGGTGCTGCTGGTGGTGTTGGTGAAGTTCCTGTTGCAAGGAGAGGACGTGGTCGATTTGGGCCAGCTACACGCACAAGTGAAACACCTTCTTCAGGTACGAGTAGCCGACAGAACCTTCAATGTTATATGGTAGGCCCGAATGCCGCTCAACGAATGGTGAGGCCAGAACAGGTACAGGCGCTAGTAGATTGGGTGGCTGACAATGCCTCCAGTTCCTTCACATTGTCTCCCACCCGGTCCCTTGATGAAAGCTCAGAGCTGGCACCTGAACCCCAAGGCCATCTGTCTTTCAGCTCAGCCCCTTGTAAATCAGCCAAGCAGTCTGTGCCCCAAGTCATGCACCAGTCTCTTATGCTTTTTGATGACTCTCCTGGTGTGCTTTCTGTGGGCCATCCACATAGCCCTGCCCCAGAAGTGGAAGACATTGAGTGCACCGATGCCCAACCACTTCTGTTGCAGGATGAGGACATGGAAACACGAGCGCAGCATGTCTCTGATGATGAGGAAGCACAGATGCCAACTGCTGCGGCTTTACACAGTGTGCAGACTGACAAGGAGAGCAGTGGTGAAGGGTGGGTGGAACATGATGTGGAGGAGGATGATGAGGTCCTAGACCCCACATGGAATGAAGGTCATGCGAGTGACGTGTGCAGTTTGGAGGAAGAGGTGGTGGTCGCACAGAGGCACCAGCACAGCAAAAGAGGAAGCAGGTTGCAAAAGCGGAGCAAGCATCCCCTAGACAGTATGCCTGCTACTACCCACTGCACCCAGGGACCTAGCACACCAAAGGCAGCTCAAAGGCGTTCCCCAGCGTGGCAGCTCGGCAGCTCTTCAGACAATGTGCTGACGACAAGACAGGAGTGGAGAGCCTGAGGCGAGGCATAAATGTTCTAAACCTGAGCACAACCTGCATGACCAGGCATCTACATGCAAAGCAATGTCACCTGCCACCCAACAAACAGACGATGTGACAGCAACGCCACCATATCCGCCACCGTCCCCAAGCATTTCCACACGGTCCCATGGAAGCTTACAGCTCTCCATCTCCCAAAAACTGGAGAGAAAGAGGAAGTACTCCCCACCCACCCACCTGCGATCCCTGGCCCTGAATGCCAGCATTTCAAAATTCCTGGCCTTTGAAATGCTGTCATTCCGTCTGGTGGACACGGATAGTTTTAAAAACCTGATGGCGGTGGCTGTCCCACAGTACGTGGTTCCCAGCCGCCACCACTTTTCCAGGCGAGCCATCCCTTCCCTGCACAAACAAGTCGGGGACAAGATCAAGTGTGCACTGTGCAACGCCATGTGTGGCAAGGTCCACATAACCACTGATACGTGGACCAGTAAGCACGGGCAGGGACGCTATATCTCGTTAACTGCACACTGGGCAAATGTAGTGGTGGATGGCGCATGTCCTTCCGCCACCGAGGATTGCAGGGCATTTCTCGTTGCCTCCTATTGCCTCCTCCTCCTACTGCGCTTCCTCCTCCTCCTCTGCCACCTCCTCATCGGCTCAGCGTAACACCTTCACCACCAACTTCAGCACATCCAGGGGAAAACGACAGCAGGCTGTTTTAAAACTGACTTTGGGGGATAAACCCCACATTGCGCAGCAGCTGTGGACGGGCATTGAACAACAGACCGATGAGTGGTTGTTACCACTGAGCCTCAAGCCTGGCCTGGTGGTGTGTGATAATGGGCGAAATCTTTTAGCAGCTCTGGGCCTAGCCAGTTTGATGCACATCCCTTGCCTGGCGCATGTGCTGAATTTGGTGGTGCAGAAATTTCTAAAAAACTACCCGGATATGTCAGAGCTGCTGCAGAAAGTGTGGGCCCCGTCTGTGCACGCTTTCGGTGTTCTCACCCTGCTGCTGCTCACCTGTCTGCGCTGCTGCGGAACTTCAGCCTTCCCGCTCACCGCCTCCTATGCGACGTGCCCACAAGGTGGAACTCCACCTTGCACATGCTGGAGAGACTGTGCGAGCAGCAGCAGGCAATAGTGGAGTTTCAGCTGCAGCACGCAAGGGTCAGTCGCTCTGCGGAACAGCACCACTTCACCACCAACGAGTTGGCCTCCATGCAAGACCTGTGTACCATATTGCGATGTTTTGAGTACTCCACCAACATGGCCAGTGCCGATGACGCTGTTCTCAGCGTTACTATCCCACTTCTATGTCTCCTTGAAAAAACACTTCGGGTGATGATGGAAGAGGATGTGGCACAGGAGGAAGAGAGGTCATTTCCACGATTATCAGGCCAGTCATTCGGAGGGTGGGTTCCTGCACCAGCATAGGCCAGGTAAAAAAATGTCAAGCCAGGGCACAGTTCTGGAGGATGAGGAGGACGAGGAAGATGCGGAGGAGGAGGAACTGTGTTCACACCAGGGTGGCACCCAACGCAGCTCGTGGGTATCACTGGAGCGTGGCTGGGGGGATACGGAGGACACAGATGATATACCTCCCACAGAGGACAGCTTGTCTTTGCCTCTGGGCAGCCTGGCACACATGAGCGACTACATGCTGCAGTGCCTGCTCAACGACAGCCGAGTTGCCCACATTGTAACTTGTGCTGATTACTGGGTGGCCACCCTGCTGGATCCCCGTTACAAGGACAACGTGCCGTCCTTAATTCCCTCACTGGAGCGTGATCGGAAGATGCGTGACTACAAGTGCACGCTGGTAGACGCGCTGCTGAGGGCATTCCCAAATGACACAGGGGGCTCAGGGGAAGCACAAGGCGAAGGCGGAGGAGGAGGAAGAGGTCACCAACGCAGCTGTGGCACCGCCAGCACCTCAGAAGGCAGGGTTAGCATGGCAAATGTGGAAAAGCTTTGTCAGCAGCACACCATAACAAACAGCACCACCAGCTGCTAGACAACGTCTTAGCAGGAGACAGCATTTCAGCAACATGGTGGAACAGTATGTGTGCACACGCCTACACATACTGACTGATGGGTCTGCCCATTCAACTTCTGGGTCACCAAATTGGGCACATGGCCTGAGCTTGCCCTGCAGCCAGTGTATTGTCTGAACGTGTTTTTAGCATGGCAGGGGCTTTATCACAGACAAGCGCAGCCGCCTGTGCACAGCCAACATGGACAAGCTAACGTTTATTAAAATGAACCAGGCATGGATCCCACAAGACTTGTCTGTACCTTGTGCAGAATAGACATTTAGACCGGCCTCACACAGCCATTGGTATACTTGTTTTTTTTTAATATGTCTCAATATTTTGGGGGCTACCCCAATTAGAAAAGAAAAACAAACAAACATCTCCTCCTCCTCCTCCACCGCCACTTCCACCTACACTGCATTGGTCACAGCCTTGTCAACCTCTAGGCTCCTACTCCACATCCACCTCCTCCTCCCATTTTTATTTTTTTTTTATGTGATCTTAAGTTATTTCCCTATCCACATTTGTTTGCAGGGCACTTGTCCTACTCTTACCCCCCTCTTGCTTCCTTTTGCAGCCCTCTAGCCCTTTCCAGGACTTTTTTACAGCAATTTTTGTGCCCAAAAGTTCAGGTCACCATTGACTTCAATGGGGTTCGGGGTCCGGGGTCAAGTTCGGTACCAAACCCAGACTTTTCCACAAAGTTTCAGACAAACCCGAACATCCAGGTGTCCGCTGAACTCTAGTAGTGAGTGTACAGCTTGTATAGCAGTGTAAATTTACTGTCCCCTCAAAATAACTCAACACACAGCCATTAATGTCTAAACTGCTGGCAACATAAGTGGGTATACCCCTGAGTGAAAATGTCCAAATTGGGCCCAAAATGTTAATATTTTATGTGGCCACCATTATTTTCCAGCACTGCCTTAACCCTCTTGGGCATGGAGTTCACCAGAGCTTCACAGGTTGCCACTGGAGTCCTCTTCCACTCCTCCATGACAACATCACAGAGCTGATGGATGTTATAGACCTTGTGCTCCTCCACCTTCCATTTGAGGATGCCTCACAGATGCTCAATAGGGTTTAGGTCTGGAGACATGCTTGACCAGTCCATCACCTTTACCCTCAGCTTCTTTAGCAGGGCATTGGTCGTCTTGGAGGTGTGTTTGGGGTTGTTATCATGTTGGAATACTGCCCTGTGGCCCAATCTTCAAAGGGAGGGATTTATGCTCTGCTTCAGTATGTCACAGTAGATGTTGGCATTCATAATTCCCTCAATGAACTGTAGCACCGCAATGCTGGCAGCACTCATGCAACCCCAGACCATGACACTCCCACCACCATGCTTAACTATAGGCAAGACATGCTTGTCTTTCTATTCCTCACCTGGTTGCCACCACACACGCTTGGCACCATCGGAACCAAGTACGTTTATCTTGGTCTCATCAGACCACAGGACATGGTTCCAGTAATCCATCTCCTTAGTCTGCTTGTCGTCAGCAAACTGTTTGCAGGCTTTCTTGTGCATCATCTTTAGAAGAGGCTTCCTTCTGGGACGACAGCCATGCAGACCAAATTTGATGCAGTGTGCAGCGTATAGTCTGAGCACTGACAGGCTGACCCCCCACCCCTTCAACCTTTGCAGCAATTCTGGCAGCAATCATGCGTCTATTTTCCAAAGACAACCTCTGGATATGAGGCTGAGCATGTGCATTCAACTTCTTTGGTTGACCATGGCGATGTCTGTTCTGAGTGGAACCTGTCCTGTTGAACCGCTGTATGGTCTTGGCCACTGTGCTGCAGCTCATTTTCAGGGTCTTGGCAATCTTCTTATAGCCATTTTTATGTAGAGCAAAAAATTTTTTTTTTCAGATCTTCAGAGAGTTCTCTGCCATGAGGTGCCATGTTGAACTTCCAGTGACCAGTATGAGAGACTAAAGGGATAACACAAAATTTAACACTGCTCCCCATTCACACCTGAGACCTTGTAACACAAGTCACATGACACCAGGGAGGGAAAATGGCTTATTTGGCCCAATTTGGACATTTTCACTTGGGGTGTACTCACTTTTGTTGCCAGCGGTTTAGACATTAATGGCTGTGTGTTGAGTTATTTGGAGGGGAAAGCAAATTTACACTGTTTTACAAGCTGTACACTCACTTCTTTACATTGTAGTAACATGTAATTTCTTCAGTGTTGTCACGTGTAAAGATATAATAAAATATTTACATAAATGTGAGGGGTGTACTTGCTTTTGTGAGATACTATATATATGCAGAGCTGCCCATAATTATTCATAAACCCTGCAAATTTTGACTTAAAGTTACTTTTATTCAACCAGCAAGTCATTTTTTGACAGGAAATGATATAGGTGTCTCCCAAAAGATAATAAGACGATGTACCAGAGGCATTATTGTGGAAAAAAAAACATTTCTCAGCTTTTATTTACATTTGAGCAAAAAGTGTCCAGTCCAAAATTATTCATACCCTTCTCAATAATCAATAGAAAAGCCTTTATTGGCTATTACAGCAATCAAACGCTTCCTATAATTGCAGACCAGCTTTTTGCGTGTCTCTTTCAGGTTGGAGGGTCTTCTTGCCATCACCCTGATCTTTAGCTCCCTCCACAGATTCTCAATTCGATTCAAGTCTGGACTCTGGCTGGGCCACTGCAAAACGTTAATGTTGTTGTCTGCTAACCATTTCTTCACCACTTTTGCTGTGTGTTTTGGGTCATTGTCATGCTGAAATGTCCACTGGTGCCCAAGGCCAAGTTTCTCTGCAGACTGCCTGATGTTGTCGTTGAGAATCCTCATGTATTGCTCTTTTTTCATGGTGCCGTTTACTGTGATTAGGTTCTCTAAACCATTGGCTGAAAAACACCCCCAAAGCATTAGGTTCCCACCACCATATTTGACAGTGGGGATGGTGTTCTTTGGGTTGAAGGCTTCTCCTTTTTTACGCCAAATGAAGGAAACATCATTGTGACCAAACAATTCAATTTATGTTTCATCTGACCATACCACAGAAGACCAGAAGTCTTGTTCTTTGTCCGGATGAGCTTTTGCAAAGGCTAAGCGAGCTTTTGTGTGCCATATCTGGAGAAGTGGCGTCCTCCTTGGTCTGCATCCATGGAACTCAGCAGTGTGCAGTGTCCGTTGGATTGTCTGCCTTGAGACATTGCCACCAGCAGAGCCCAGATTCACCAGGATGGCCTTGATGGTGATCCTTGGATTCTTTTTCACCTCTCTAACTATCCTCCTGGCCAGCACAGGTGTCACTTTTGGCTTCCGACCATCTCCTCTGAGATTTTCCACAGTGCGGAACATCTTGTATTTTTTAATAATACTTTGCACTGTAGCCACTGGAACTTGAAAACATTTTGAAATGGCCTTGTAGCCCTTTCCTGACTTGTGAGCAGCCACAATGCACAGCCGCGGGTTTTCACTGAGAAACTTTGTCTTAGCCATGACTGTCCACAAACCAACTGCAGAGAGCTGCTGTTTTTCACCTGTTGAGTTGATTAAAACAGCTGTTCCCAATTAATCAGGGTAATTAGGATGCTTTAGAACAGCTCGGACTATTTGGAATGGTATAGAACCTTTGATTTTCCCACAGACTGACAGTTTGTGAAGGGTATGAATAATTTTGGACTGGACACTTTTTGCTCCAATGTAAATAAAAGCTGAGAAATGTTTGTTTTTTCCACAATAATGCCTCTTGTACATCGTCTTATTATCTTCTGGGAGACACCTATGTCATTTCCCGTCAAAAAATGACTTGCTGGTTGAATAAAGGTAAATTTAAGTCAAAATTTGCCAGGGGTATGAATAATTATGGGCAGCACTGTATATATATATATATATATATATATACACATACATACACAGTTGTGCTCATAAGTTTACATGCCCTTGCAGAATTTATTATTTCTTGCCCATGTTTCAGAGAATATGAATGAGAACACAAAAACTTTTCTTTCACTCATGGTTAGTGTTTAGCTGAAGCCATTTATTATCAATCAACTATGTTTACTCTTTTTAAATCATGATGACAAAAGAAACTACCCAAATGACCCTGATCGAAAGTTTACATACCCTGGTGATTTTTGCCTGATTACATGCACACAAGTTCACACAAAGGGGTTTGAATGGCTTTAAAGGTAACCATCCTCACCTGTGATCTGTTTGCTTGTAATTAGTGTGTGTGTATAAAAGGTCAATGCGTTTCTGGACTCCTGACAGACCCTTGCGTCTTTCATTCAGTGCTGCACTGACGTTTCTGGATTCTGAGTCATGGGGAAAGCAAAAGAATTGTCAAAGGATCTGCTGGAAAAGGTAGTTGAACTGTATAAAACAGGAAAGGGATATAACAAGATATCCAAGGAATTGAGGATGCCAATTAGCAGTGTTCAAACTTTAATCAGGAAGTGGAAAATGAGGGGTTCTGTTGAAACCATACCACGGTCAGTTAGAGCAACTAAAATTTCAACCACAACTGCCAGGAAAATTGTTCGGGATGCAAAGAAAACCCCACAAATAACTTCAGGACTCTCTGAAAACATGTGGTGTGGCTGTTTCAAGATGCACAATAAGGAGGGATTTGAAAAAAGATGGGCTGCATGGTCGAGTCGCCAGAAGAAAGCCATTATTACGCAAATGCCACAAAGTATCCCGCTTACAATACGCCAAACAGCACAGAGACAAGCCTCAAACCTTCTGACACAAAGTCATTTGGAGTGATGAGACCAAAATTGAGATTTTGGCCACAACTATAAACACTACATTTCAAGAGGAGTCAACAAGGCCTGTGAAACACAGAGGTGGATCGCTGATGTTTTTGGGATGTGTGAGCTACAAAGGCACAGGAAATTTCGGCAAAATTGATGGCAAGATGAATGCAGTATGTTATCAAAAAATACTGGAGGAGCATTTGCATTCATCAGCCAGGAAGCTGCGCATGGGATGTACTTGGACATTCCAACATGACACTGATGCAAAACACAAGGCCAAGTCAACCTGTCATTGGCTACAGCAGAATAAAGTGAAGGTTCTGGAGTGGCCATCTCAGTCTCCTGATCTCAATATTATTGAGCCACTCTGGGGATATCTCAAACGTGCAGATCATGCAAGACAGCCCAAGAATTTCCAGGAACTGGAGACTTTTTGCCAAGAGAAATGGGCAGCTTTACCATTTGAGAAGATAAAGAGCCTCATCCACAAATACCACAAAAGACTTCAAGCTGCCATTGATGTTAAAGGGGGCAATACATGGCATTAAGCATGTAGGGGTATATATGGGGTATGTAAACTTTTGATCAGGGTAATTTGGGTAGTTTCTGTTGTCTTTATGGTTTAAAAAGAGTAAACACAGTTGATTGATAATAAATGGCTTCAGCCAAACACTAACCACGAGTGAAAGAAATGTTTTTGTGTTCTCATTCATATTCTCTGAAAAATGGCCAAGAAATCATAAATTCTGCCATTGTATGTAAACTTATGAGCACAACTGTATATATATATATATATATATGTATATATATGTGGAAAAGAGAGCAGCACTGCTGCAGACGAGCACAGCGCTGGATCGAGAGATGACTGGGGGGAGGGGACTGGTAGTGGGACATTTTTTACCTTAAAGTAGAAGTACAGCCAAAGCCTGTTTGGCTGTACTTTTCCTGTGTATCGCTGCAGTACAATTTACTCGGCTTGGTCTCTCAGCGAGCTGCTGAGAGCTTGAGCCAGCCACTCCTGCCCCCCCCCCAGAGTCCAGCATTCCAGTGAGCGAGGGGGGTGGGACGCAGAGCAGACTGTAGTGACTGACAGTGACCAGCTCTCTGATCAGGGAGCCCTAAGAACTGAGCGATTGGCTGTGTTTGATTGTCCGGTTCTCGGTGTTACAGGGGACCAATGATGCATCCACCTAGGGAAATATGAATCTGCAAAAAAAGTCCATAAATCTATTTTAATGCAGGGTATGCATTAAGGTAAAAAATTATTTGACTTTATAATCATTTTAGCACCCTAAATCTTCTGTCTGGAGCAGCCTTTCTCAATTAGGGTTCCTCCAGAGTTTCCCTAAGAAATTAGAAAAATTCTACCTCTCAGATAAGTAATGACTGAAATCAGTGGTCACCACTTTGTAACTATCTGTAAGGGGGCATTCTTCTTACTGACCACTGATGTAACGGGGTCCCTTGCCAAAATGATCACCAATGTAAAGCTGTCCTTCTCCTACTGACCACCAATCTAAGGAGGCACTTCTCCATTTACCACTAAAGTAAGGAAGCTTTTTACTGACTGCCAATGTAAGGGGAAACCTTTCCAAGGACCACCAATGTGAGGGAACACTTACCACTTCCTCAAACTCAATCTATCCAAAACCAAGCTCATAATATTTCCTCCCCCACGTGCCTCTTCCCCTGATTTCTCTGTCAAAATCAATAGCTCAACTATTAACCATGCCAAGGTCCTAGGTGTAATCTTAGACTCTGAACTTTCCTTTCGGCCCCTCATCCAATCATTGTCCAAAGCTTGCTGCCTCAGCCTCTGCAACATCTCCAAGATATGCCCCTTCCTAACCAATGACACCACAAAGCTCCTGATGCACTCCCTGGTCATCTCTTTCCTCGACTGCTGCAACTTACATAGGCTATCCCCCCTTGAATCCATTATCAATGCTACTGCCATTCACCTTACAAACCGCTCAGCGTCTGCTACCCTTCTCTGCCAATCTTTCCACTAGCTTCCACTCATCTAATGAATTAAATTAAAGATACTACATACAGGATACTAACAATAACTTACAAAGCCATCCACAACTTAGCCCCCAGCTGCATCACTAACCTCGTCTCAAAATACCAACTAAACGTTCTCTTCGTTCCTCCCAAGACCTCCTGCTCTCTAGCTCCCTTGTCACCTTATCCCACGCTCACCTCCAGAACATCTCCCATCCTCTGGAGTTCTCTACCCCAATCTGTCTGACTATCTCCCACTCTGTCCACTCTCATAGTTGCCAACATTGGCAAAAAATGTATAGTGACACTTTTTTGACTGTAGGCAGAGTCTTATTATAATTAGGGGGTGGGGCATTCATTTGTAGGTGTGTCGCAGTGAAGGTAAAAAGATGCGCCACAGTTAAAAATGGGTTTAAACTAAATATTGGATGTGGCTTAAAGAGGGCGTGGCTCAAAGGGGGTGTGGTTCGAGTCTGAGATGAACGAGAGATGGAGGGAGAAAAGGGGAGAGAGATAGAGAGAGAAAGAAAGAAAAGGGGAGGGAAGGAAAGAGAAGGAAGGGAAGAAAGAGGGATGGAGGGCCAGCAGGCCCGGATCCTACACCACAATAGCAATACATAAGTTTAACAATCAGCAGATAAAGATACTTCAAACACCTGGTGTTAAAGCTTCAATCATCTTGGCACCAAGGTTGGTATGGTGTCAGGATGATTGAAGCGCATTATTTCTATTATTACATTGTAACATAAAATGAAATAGTTCAACTCACCATAAAGCAGAATCAGTGGGAGCCCCAAGTGTGTCACTTGACACCAGATGCCATCAGGTGTCCCCAGCAGAGTCCCTCCTTACATCCCAGGTGCCCCCAGCAGAGTCCCTCCTTACATCACAGGTGCCCCCAGTAGAGTGCCTCCTAACATCATAGGTGCCCCCACTAGTGCCCCCTTACATCCCAGGTGCCCCCAGTAGTGCCTCCTAACATAACAGGTGCTCCCAGTAGTGCTTCCTAACATTGCAGGTGCCCCCAGTAGTGCCTACTTACATCACAGGTGCCCCCAGTAGTGCCTCCTTACATCACATGTGCCCCCAGTAGTGCCTCCTTACATCCCAGGTGCCCCCAGTAGTGCCTCCTAACATCCCAGGTGCCCCCAGTAGTACCTCCTAACATCACAGGTGCCCCCAGTAGTGCCTCCTGGGGCACCATTCTGGCACAGTGGTGCAGTGGTTAGCACTTTCGCCTAGCAGTAAAAGGGTCACTGGTTCGAATCCCAACCGCGACACTACCTGTCTGGAGTTTGCATGTTCTCCCTGTGCCTGCGTGGGTTTCCTCCGGTTACTCCGGTTTCCTCCCACACTCCAAAGACTTGCTGGTAGGTAAATTAGATCCTGTTTAAATTGGCCCTAGTATAAGTATGAATGTGGGTTAGGGACCTTAGATTGTAAGCTCCTTGAGGGTAGGGAATGATGTGAATGTACAATATATGTGTAAAGCGCTGCGTAAATTGACGGCGCTATATAAGTACCTGAAATAAATAAATACATCACAGGTACCCCCAGTAGTGCCTCCTTACATCACAGGTGCCCCCAGTAGTACCTCCTAACATCACAGGTGCCCCCAGTAGTGCCTCCTAACATCACAGGTGCCCCAAGTAGTGCCTCCTTACATCACAGGCGCCCCCAGTAGTGCCTCCTTACATCACAGGTGCCCCCAGTAGTGCCTCCTAACATCACAGGTGCCCCCAGTAGTGCCTCCTAACATCACAGGTGCCCCAAGTAGTGCCTCCTTACATCACAGGCGCCCCCAGTAGTGCCTCCTTACATCACAGGTGCCCCCAGTAGTGCCTATCTTACATCACAGGTGCCCCCCATAGTGCCCCTTACATCACAGGTGCCCCCAGTAGTGCCTCCTTACATCACAGGTGCCCCCAGTAGTGCCTCCTAACATCACAGGTGCTCCCAGTAGTGCCTACCTTACTTTACAGGTGCCCACAGTAGTGCATCCTAACATCACAGGTGCTCCCAGTAGTGCCTACCTTACATCACAGATACCCCCAGTAATAGAGTCCCTCCTGAATGAAATCATTTGATCTGGGACTGTCACCATTACCCCAGCTGAGAGCTCTCCATCGTGGAGGCCGAGCTCCCCTTATCTGTGTTGTTCAGTGCAGAGGGGAGAGGGCCTCCGATCCGTACAGCTAACCGCATCAGTGTAAAAGTGAACTGTAAACTTGTACACTGAGAGAAGCCGATTGGCTGCACGGATCGGAGGCCCCTCCTCTCTCCACTGAACACTGGGGGGAAAGAAGCCTGCTAGCTGGGAGGAGATCGCAGCGGCCATCTTTTTGGAGCCAGATTTTCCCGGGACAATCTGAAAATATCGGGATTTTGAGCGGGATGCGCTCAGATCGGGACGCGGGTCCAATTTTCAGGATTCTCCAGGGAAAATAGGGACTGTTGGCAAGTATGTACTTTCAGACATTCCCTACAAACTCATCTATTCAGAGAAGCCTACCCTGCCCCCACCTAACAACTGTATATTTACTTTCTCCATCAGTCCATCCCACCCAGCTATTACCTCTTGTATCTTATACATATTACAAATATGTGTTATATAGAGCAACCCTGTGTCAAATAGTTTAGGTATCCCATGTTCTTAATTTTTTCACGCCAATATACTATGGGCTCTAATTATAATATTGTTAGCAGTGGTTTTCCAGTTTCAATAATTCTTAAGTCATTTCGAATTTGAATTTACAACTCTTGATCTACTCAGGAACTGAGAAGGTATTGAAGCCACAGGACTAGCATGACGGCCAGGAAATTAACATTTTTAGAAGGAAGCCACCAACCAGTGGCGGCCCGTAATGCAGGGTGCAGAGGTGCTGCCCCCCCTATCCTTGCGCCCGGCCCCCTAATCTACATGCAGGGTGCCAGATGCATGGATTCCAATGGGTTTTTTTTTAAAGCACGTGATTAGAGCCAGAGCCTATCAGAGCCAAGGGCTCTGATAGGCTTCAAAAAAGGGTGGGCTCAGGGTGCAGTGTACTGCTCCCTGGGCCCACCCACTTGTGTGACAATAGCGAATGAATATTCGCTATTGTCACACTGATGCTCCTGAGACCTGTTTCCCGATTGGCCGAAAGGAGAAGAGAGGCGAGGGAGGAGGAGGGAGGAGACACATGGCCGCCATGATGCAGAGGACCGACCCACCCACCAGCTGTGACTCGGAGAGGAATCCTGCTTCAGCAGCAACTGTTGTCTCCATGGCTGGCCAGGAGCTGGTCAGGTCTGTTGGTGGGGTGACCCTCAATGTCCCCCTGATAGTCCCGGACTATCTACTGCTTCTGCTCGTGTTGTGTCTGCAGGCCTGGAAGTATGGTTTCTAGGAGTAACACAGACGGAGACATTCAAGATGTGAAACCAAACTCTGCCTTGGGTGTGCCCCGTAGCTTCTTTTATTACAGGAACAAAGGCATGTAACCACAGCTCGTAGTATGTGCTGCTTTCTTATTGGTTAACATAATTAAGAAAAACAAACGTCGCTTTGGGGACCAAGCGAGCAAACATATTTCCATATAGGGCATGAAGCTTATGCTAAAGGATGCAGATGTCTTGAGTTTCGACATCTCACAGTTTCTTCAGAAACCACAAAACAACTTGTAACAACAACTTGTAACACGTACATCTTATAATACATACAAAAGGGAGGAGGAATGCAAAATGGAGTATTTACAATACAGGACCCATCTCCCACAAGGTCCATCTGCCCCCACCCCCCAGCCGATGGAGCACCAGCCGCCACTGTCACCAATTGCAAACCATGCTTTTGTGTTGTGACAGATTTCCTGTTAATGATCACAGTCATTGCTAAATTGGATTTTCCAGCTGCCCTAATCTTCATCTGAATGAGTGCAATCAGACATTAACTGAACCTGGGCGCCCTTTGGCACTCCGAGATACTGGAACTTGCAGCTTACCTAACTCAGCTGTGAAACTGTGAGGGAAACTGATCATTTGTTTCACACTGCAAGGAAGTGCAGTATGTGAACAATGAGAAAGATTATGAGAATGATCTAATGAAATTACAGCTTGATTCATAAATTCTCACCCTCGCCTCTGGAAAGTAGCATTGCAATAATATAAAATATGCCATGTTCACATGTTTGCATTTATTTAAAAAAACGGTTTGCACATTTTTTAAGCACTGCCATTGAAGTCTGTGGGGCCAAAAAGGCACATTAATACATCGAAAAAGCAAATGTAGTATCTTTCCTGAAACATGGCAGCACAGCACATGGGTGTGAACAGGCCCTGTAGCAAACAATGACAATTCTCTTGGCATGGGGCCATAGTAGGTCAATTATGTTTTGACAATCCCCACCCCTTTGTGTACGTGAAGCTTCAGGATTGAAAATGCCTTGGCCATAGTTGATTGGGTTTAGAGGTTGGGAAAATACCTTGTATGCATACAAGTGGATAAATGCAGATGCACAGCAGCTTCAACGCTTACAGTACAGGGGTGTACAGCCATTCACTTCTATTCCCAGCTGCATGCCCCAACTACGACTCCCCAGGTATGTATTTTTTATGCTAGGCATATATTATGCCTGAAAATGATTGTGTGCATGAAGCCTTGGTGTAAATCTGTTGGATCTTTGCAAATCTAGCACAGTAGGCTGCCCCGGGATTTCAGGCACTGAGGTTGTGAGTGTATACAAAACAGTTGCTAATTCATTACTAAATTAGAGACAGTCTGATTTGCACTAATTATTTGTCTGATTTCGTCAGTAACTTTCTTGTGTGCACTCATGTCATATCTATTGAAAGCAGAAATCTAGACAAAAATACCAAGATAAAGAAGAATAGCTCATTAAAGATAAGAGATCTCACCCAGTTTTTTTCTGCAGCTAGACAATCTAAAGCCAGCAATAGATGAATCCATGTTTGCAGGAAAGAAAATTGCTTGATTGAACCACTCCCGCCTAGAGAACACAGTTATTATTGCTAGCAGTTGTAAAATCCGACAGGTTGGTTGAACCCAAGCTGACCGATCAATCAGCTTGGGTACAATCAGCCTGCCCATTCATGGTTCGAATCCCAGCTGGTCCCTGCTGAACCGTCTAACTATGGCTTAAAGCAGAGTTCCACCCACATTTTTCACACCTCACTAATGTGCATCCTTAAAGTGGAGTTCCACCCAAAAGTGGAACTTCTGCTTTAAGTGTAGGTGACCCCCAGCATGCCATAATTAGCATGTCCTTTTTTTTGGGGGGGGGACCCTTTTTTCACAGGGTTCCAGCTCCCACTTCCTCTCCTGGTGCCGTGGAACCAGAAGGAATTTCACCTCTCCCCTCCCTCTCGGCAATCTTCTGGGACATGTCACAGGTCCCAGAAGATACCCTGGCCATTCACAGTGCAGCTTGCAATTCCGGCCACGTGGAGGGGAGGGGGAGAGGAGCGATGCATCGGGCAGCCGCATTGCTGGACCGTGGGACAGGCCAGTAGCCATTTATTAAAAGTCAACTGCTGACTTTTAAATGGGTGGAATCAGTGGTGGCTGATGAAGTTTTAGGATGGGGGGGCACAAGGCCCCGCCCTTCCTTTTTGACCCCTCCTACTTCTCATAAGCCCCATCCTTTATAGAATCCACCCACTCCATCTCCTGTATTCCACATATTGTGTCAGGAGTACACTGCTCAGCATCACAGGATACAGCTCAGCATCACAGGTGGGGTATATTGCAGCCAGTAACACAGTATGCAGCCAGTACACAGGTATTGCAGCCAGCCAGTACACAGGTATTGTCAGTACACAGGTATTGCAGTCAGCCAGTACACAGGTATTGTAGCCAGGCAGTACACAAGTATTGTAGCCTGCCAGTACACAGGTATTGCAGCCAGCCAGTACACAGGTATTGTAGCCAGCCAGTACACAGGTATTGTAGCTAGCCAGCACACAGGTATTGTAGCCAGCCAGCACACAGGTATTGCAGCCAGCCAGTACACAGGTATTGTAGCCAGCCAGTACACAGGTATTGTCGGTACACATGTATTGCCGCCAGCCAGTACACAGGTATTGTAGCCAGCCAGTACACAGGTATTGTAGCCAGCCAGTACACAAGTATTGCAGCCAGTACACAGGCAGCACAGCCAGCCAGTACACAGGTATTGTCAGTACAAAGGTATTGCTACCAGTCAATACACAGGTTTTGTCAGTACACAGGTATTGCCACCAGCCAGTACACAGGTATTGCCAGTACACAGTTATTGCCAGTACACAGGTATTGCAGCCAGCCAGTACACAGGTATTGTCAGTACACAGGTATTGCAGCCAGCCAGTACACAGGTATTGTAGCTAACCCGTACACAGGTATTGTAGCCAGCCAGTACAGAGGTATTGCAGCCAGCCAGTACACAGGTATTGCAGCCAGCCAGTACACAGGTATTGCAGCCAGCCAGTACACAGGTATTGCCAGTACACATGTATTACAGCCAGCCAGTACACAGGTATTGCCACCAGCCAGTACACAGGTATTGCCAGTACACAGGTATTGCCGCCAGCCAGTACACGGGTATTGTCAGTACAAAGGTATTGCCGCCAGCCAGTACACAGTTATTGTCAACACACAGGTATTGCTGCCAGCCAGTACACAGGTATTGCCAGTACACAGGAATTGCCGCCAGCCAGTACACAGTTATTGCCAATACATGGGTATTGCCACCAGCCAGTACACAGGTATTGCCACCAGTTAGTACACAGGTATTGGCACTACACAGGTATTGCCGCCAGCCAGTACACAGGTATTGCCGCCATCAAGTACACAGGTATTGTCAGCACACAGGTATTGCCGCCAACCAGTACACTGGTATTGTCAGCACACAGGTATTGCCGCCAGCCAGTACACAGGTATTTGTCAGCCCACAGCTATTGCCAGTACACAGATATTGCCGCCAGCCAGTACACAGTTATTGCCGCCAGCCAGTACACAGATATTGTCAGCACACATGTATTGCCGCCAGCCAGTACACAGGTATTGTCAGCACACAGGTATTGCCGCCAGCCAGTACACAGGTATGGTCAGCACACAGGTATGCAGAGCCCAGCAGTTAGCAGTACTTACCTCAGAGGTAAGGCCGCTCTCTCTCCCTTGGTCAGCGGGATCACAGGCGTGTGCGCGTGCAATCCAAGCACCAGCACGTCTGCCAGTCCCGCCCCCGTCCCGCTCCTGACCAATCAGTCACTGTCTGGAGGACAGTGATTGAGGCCAGAACCAATCAGTGCATAGATGTGCGCCATATACCGGCGCACTCTTTTTTTTTCTTAGAAGAATCAGCGGGGGGAAGGCGGTGCACTGGCGTCCTCTATGGAGGAACCGCCGCTGGGTGGAACTCCGCTTCAAAATTAATTAACAATTTTTTTTTTTTGTTCACTTACCTGATTTATGCCTATATCTAATTTCACTTCCTCCTTTAGGGTCCGCGGTGCCATACGTCATTTCCGGCTTTGCATTGGCTCCTGGGAGATCTTGGTCAGCTTGACATGGCACTGCTCCTATAACATTTAACATTTGCTTCTAAGGAAAGTCTTGGTCAGCTTGACATGGCACTGGAGCAGTGCCTTGTCAAGCTGACCAAGATTGCACCGCACTGCACCTGTGTGAGATTGGCAGGTGCATGCTGGGTAGCCAGCATGCATGGAATCCAGGAAGAAGAACACTGCGGCTTCAGATGCCCACACTGGAGATAGCCACGTTGTGCGGGAACTTCACAAAGTAAGTAAACAATGCTGCACAAATAGAAAACTGGGCATATGTTACAGCAGGGATCAACAAAGTGTAGATCGTGGACAGGTGACCGGTAGATCACGGTCTGGGCTTTCTGAACTGCCATTCCAGACAATCAAACAGAGTGCAATGCAGAGGGACTACTTGAAAAGTTGAAGCTGTAGTAGGGAGCAAAAGCCGCATAAGCTGATGCCTCCTCTGTAGTGCTGGCTCTTGCCCCATCCTGAATGCAGGAGTTTTTAAGAGCTTTCAGAAAGTTCACCACACTTGCAGTATATAATAGAAGTCTATGGCAAAGCACAGCTAACCTAGCAGCGTTATAGGGGGCTCAGAACAGTAAGGGTTCATTTACATTTTAAGTTTGGGGGCTGGTGTATTTACTACCCCTACCCCAACCACACTCCCTTTAGCTGTAGTGGCCAGGGGTGTACACATGTTGCAGCTGCAGCAGGAGTTATATGTCCTGTCATGGTTGGTGGGTGTAGCACCTGCCAAGCATGACCATTTAAACAAATGAGGCTACTTTGCAAGTGCCCTCCAACTTTGTGTAGTACAGCAAATAAGGAGTTAAAGCAGGCAGCGTTGTGTTGCTTTTTCACCACCTTCTATAACCCCTCTGACCCCGCAGAAGCATGGCAGCATGACAAGCGGTAGCAAGCACCAAAGCAACAGGGGGATTAAAGAGGAAGTAAACCCTGATGGGTTTTACTTCCTCTTCGTTGCTCAGCATTACCCTGCAATATAGAAGCATAATAGGCTAGTATGCATCGCATACTAGCCAATTATGTGACACTTACCTGCATTGGAAGCCCGCTCTGTCCCCACTCCAGGAAGCGTCCATCTTCACCCCTCTTCCTTCCGGGGCTGTTGACTCCGGCTCTGTGATTTGCCGAAGTCGTGTGACATAACTCCCAATCACAGCTCGATCTCAGTGAAGAGGCCGTTTCTTCACTGCGCATGTGCCCGATGACGTAGGCACATGCTAGTATACTGTATATCTCCTAAACCATGCAGGTTTAGGAGATATGCAGGGAACCTACAGGTAAGCCTTATTATAGGCTTACCTGTAGGTTAAAGTGGTTGGTTGACAACCATTTTAATTCCTGCTGCAGCATGTGTACACCTTTGGCTGCTGCCTCAGCCTCACCTGATTTAAACCCACGATTGCCGTGCACTGCACACAACTGCGACACAGTAGTATGGCAATTAGAGGTTTAAATCAGGTATGAGGAGGCGACACTGCCCGGTGATCATTGTCTTCTCCTATGTTGTTCAAGGTTGCCTACCCCTGGTTTACAGCATACCTTGGATAACATTGCATGAGCCAAGAGTATTCTAGGGGTATTTTTATCTTAAAAGTCATATTTTGGCCGGAACTCCGCTTTAAGGCCTCATACACAAGGGTGTTTTTTACAGCCTTGTTTTTTAGCATTTTGTTCTGCTCTCCGTGTTATTCAATGGCCCCATAAAAATGCAGACGTTTTTGAGCTGTAGATGGCCTCGGCGTTAGTGAGCTGAAAGAAGAACCCATAGCCAGTGCGTGCCGAGACTGTATGTAACATTTTGGCATTTTTGACGCCGACGCAGCAAAACGCTCACTAACTCCGTATCGGCGTTAACCGGCATTTTCAGGTTAAAAAATAGCAGAGGAATTTTTTTTTTTAAAAAGCCTATTGACGCTGACGCTCACTAACGCGCATTAATGCTCATTAACGCCGATGCAAAACGCCGGAAAAAATGTTGATTTTTCCCTGACGTTGGGCCCAACGTTTTGCTTATTTTTTTTCATACGCCCGTGTATATGAGGCCTTAAGCTGGGTATTCACTGAGTTTTTCTTTCTGCATATTCCTGCATCCACACAAGCAATGTGGATGTGGGAATCTCCTTTGCTGCAACCATTGGCTACAGTGGCTTAATAGATGCAAGTTTTCAAACAGGGCTGTTTGGCAGAAACTGATTTAACAATGGGCTTCTCCTGAACCAGGAGGGTTAGACAGAGAACAGAATTCAGTCAGCCCCTGCTCAACCTGACGATTTGCGATCCCTGTATACCCAGCTTTAGTCTGATTGCCAGCATCATTCAACCCACTTCCTCTAAGCCCAGTATGACCCCCCAGCCTGTGACAGGACAGTGAAAGGTAAAGCAGCACAGTGGCAAATTCATCTTTATGCTCTCCCCTCCTATCAACATGCTTCTTATCAGTACATGAACTGATTGGCTCCTTGTGCTGCTGCTGCTGCTGCTGCTTCCTCCAACACTCCCTGCTGTACAGGAGTCTGCAAGAAGCTGATACCAGGTCAATTTCAGCTACTTAAATTGTTTGCATTTAAAAATTACATTTAATTACCTATTAGCCACTTGCCGACCAGCCGCCGTCGTTATATAGCGGTAGGTCTGCTCTCCTGCACGAATCGCTGTAGCTGTACGGTGATCCGCGTAGCTGTACGGCGATCCGCGCACGAGCTATTGTGGGCGAGGTGCCCACTGTGTGCTGCGGGAGCATGCCCGTGGGTCCACCGGGAACAGTGATTGCCTTGTACAGAGGCAGAACGGGGATCTACCTATGTAAACAAGGCAGATCCCCATTCTGACAGATGACATGGCAGAGATCTACTGCTCCCAGTCATCGGGAGCAGTGATTTCTGTCATGTCCCTGCCTTCCCATCCCCCCTACAGTTAGAACACGCTGAGGGAAAACACTTAACCCCTTGATCGCACCTAGAGTTAACCCCTTCCCTGCCAGTGTCATTTTTACATTGATCGCTGCATTTTTATAGCACTGATCAAAGTAATAATGTCACTGGTCCCCAAAAAGTGTCATTTGGAGTCAGATTTGTCCTCCGCAATGCCGCAGTCCCACTAAAAATGGCAAATCACCGCCATTACCAGTAAAAACAATAAAAAATAAAATAAAAGTCCCTAAATCTATCCCGTAGTTTGTAAACGTGATAACTTTTGTGCAAACCAATCAATATACGCTTATTGCAATTTTTTTTGCCAAATATATGTAGGAGAATATATATCGGCCTAAACTGATGAATAAATTTGTTTTTTTATATATTTTTTTTTTGGATATGTATTATAGCAAAAAGTAAAAAAAAATGTTTTTTTTTTTTCCTTCAAAATTGTAGATCTTTGTTTGCTTATAACGCAAAAAATAAAAACCGCAGAGGTGATCAAATACCACCAAAAGAAAGCTCTATTTGTGGGGAAAAAAGGACGTCAATTTTGTTTGTGTACAGAATCGCACCACTGGGCAATTGTCAGTTAAAGCGATGCAGTGCCGTATCACAAAAAAAATGGTCTGGTCAGGAAGGGGGTAAATCTTTCCGGGGCTGAAGTAGTTAAAAGGAGACGTACAGCCAAAGCTGATTTGGCTGTACTTCTCCTGTGGATCACAGGAGTGCAGTTCGTTCTGTACTCCTGTGACCCGTTTTCAGCAGACAGTGGGCTGAAGGCTGCTGTCGGCTCACGTCACAGAGCTGGTCCCGGCTCAGGCAATATTGCGACCATGGAGTCGGGATCCACCCACATGCCTGGACCATCGCCCGGCTCAGCCTCTCAGTGAGTCGCTGAGAGCCTGAGTCAGTCGCTCCTCGTCCCTCCACAGTCCAGCGCAAGGGGTAGGTTTGCCACCTCATCCATTTCAACTCGAACACATATGAATTACAAAGGTTCTGAGGCTAATTTAATGCAGATAAGGCACCATGTGAGTTTAACTACCACCTTAATCAGCCACAGAACCTGTGTCAGTTAATATGTGTTTGCGTTTAACCACTTAACCCCCGGAAGGATTTCCCATGTTAGGACCAGAGCACTTTTTATGATTCGGCACTGCGATGCTCTAACTGACAATGGCGCAGTCGTGCAATGTTGTACCCAAACGAAATTTACGTCCTTTTTCCCCACAACTAGAGCTTTCTTTTGGTGGTATATGATCACCTCTGCGTCATTTCTGATCACCGCTATAAACAAAAAAAGAGCGACAATTTTGCAAAAAAGAAAAACAATATTTCTTACTTTTTGCTAAAATACAAATCCAAAAAAAATATAAAAAAAACTAATTTATTCATCGGTTTTGGCCAATTTATATTCTTCCTCATTTTTTTAGTACAAAAAAAAAAAAACGCAATCGGCATTTATTGATTGGTTTATGCAAAGTTGCCACATTTACAAACCATGAGGATTCATTTCTGGCGTTTTTACTATTTTTTTTTTTGTTACTGGTAATGGCGGCGATCTGCGATTTTTATTGGGACTTTGATATTGGGACGGACATGTCGGACATTTTTGACACTTTTTTGGGACCAATGACATTTATACATTGATCAGAAATTTAAATATCCACTGATTACTGTACAAATGTCACTGGCAGTGAAAGGGTTAACCTGCAGGGGGAGATCTAGGGGTTAACTGTGTTCCCTAGGCATGTTCTAACTGTGAGGGGGCTGGGCTGCCAGGGGCATAAGAGATCTAACTGATCCCAGTGCCAGGGATCAGTAGATCTTTTAAATGCCCACTGACAGAGCGGTAAACCGCCGTGTTTACATCGGCGGTTCTCCATTCTTTCTCTCTGCCAGGTCATCGCGGCTCGCCGGCGGACATCGGGTCTGCCTGAGCCGCGGGCACACTCCTGCGTTTATAGATGGCAATTCGTGCTACGCTGCCACAGTGCAGCAGTAAATATACGCTACATGGTCGATAACCGGTTAAAGGGATGAGATGGCAACCCTAGGGGAGGGCAGAGAGCAGCTGAGAACCGAGCGATTGGTGGTGTTCGATCGCTCGGTTCTCAGTTGGAGGCACCGGGGGACAGATGCAGCATTGGAGTGATGCAACATCCACCTAGGTATGTATGATTCTAAAAAAAAAAACATACATCTCTTTTATGATAACAAAGCTGTATTCATTTGTATATTTTATATCTGAGTAGAGTTCGACTTGAAAAATAGCTGCAGTCATTTGTTTACCTAGAAACCGTGTCTTGTTACATTTTATGATGTAATACTAGAAGGAACGATCAACAGTTTGAGCCAATGTGTACAATATTTACTTTATTTCATGACTATGTATGTTATTAGTCACATTCCTATGGCTTAAATGTACAGTTTTCACTAAAGCTAATAAATTCTATTGTTTTACTTTGTTTCAGCATTCTTTGAGGTTTAATTTTAAAACGTACAATAAAATACTTACTGTGCTAAGTGAAAGTTCACATGGACCTTGATACACAAGAGCTTCCGGGATCTGCATGACTTCAAGTGGCATTCCACCTGGCTTTTAAATACTTATATAGTAGCAGGATGAGGACAAGGAAATGAATGGGCTTGCTTTGCTAAATGATACTAAGTAGCCAACCCCCTTTGGAGCCCCTGTCACCAACAGAAAAAAATGCAGGTTAAAGCATGAAGAAAATATGTATTTTAAATGCTTGCTTTCAGTGTTTTTTCTTTCCATATATTATTTTTACTCATTTGCAATGTACCTTTGCTATAAAATGTGATTACTCCAGGCATAATCATAATTTCCCTAGCACTACCCTCTCCCTCTTTGCCCTCTCATCTTCTCGTGGTGTCTAATTACTCTCTGGGTAGATTTACTAAGGGCCAGTTCACACATAGGCGATCCAACTTCAGGGGCGACTTTGCCAGGCAACTTCGAGGCACCTTCAAACTTGACTTTGCCTGTGGGCAATCAGAGAAGGGAGGGAGGGGGTTGCCTGGGATTTCACTGGGTAAATTATTTTTTTTTTTCCTGTAGTCGCTTCAATATAGATAAGGTATCCGACTTGGAGGCGACTTCCATTGAATTCTTTGGTCACAAGTTGGATAGAAATCACCTTGAAATAGTACAGGAACCTTTTTTTAAGTCAGAGTGACTTCAGAAGTGTACATTAAGACGGCTCTCATTCAATTAAATGGGATTTCTAATGTCAAGCGACTTGGGATGACACAAGTCGGAGCGCAAGTTGCGGCAGTGTGAACCGGTGCGCTCAGAATCTGGTGCAGCTGTGCATGGTAGCCAATCAGCTTCTTAACTTCAGCTTGTTCCATTAAGCTTTGGCAAAAAAAAAAACTGGAAGCTGATTGGTTTCTATGCAGAGTTGCACCACATTTTGCACTCACGGGTTTTAGTAACTAGTCACCTCTGTGTTAGCCCAGCTTCTCCAACCCTCCATACATAATCCTTATATATCAAGGGAGGGAGGATCAAAGTGGAATACTATAGAACAGCTATTCCCAATCAGGGTCCTCTAGAGATTGCTAAACATTTTTTTGAGCCGTGGCGGATTGACCTCCAATTTAATGGTTCCTACATATTTCCAAGGTCAACACCACTTGGCAGAACCAAGCACCAATGATCTTTTTAGCTGTCTGTAAGGGTGGCATTCTGATCGCCACTGTAAGAAAAGAAATCTTCCTACTGACCACCAATGTAAGGGTCAGTTTTGCCTTTGACCACCAATGAATTGGTTTTAGCAGGGAATTCCTGAGATCTGCAAATTATTTCAAGGGTTCATCTGGGGTTACAGGTTGAGAGAGGCTGAAATAGAGTATCACCTGGGTTGACAGCTCTACAGCTGCTAACATCACATCCAAGGTGGTGGTGCCCAACAGCATTTTCATTTCTTTTTGGTGTCTAAACAAGGGAGACTTTTTACAAGTAAATAATAGGCCTAAAATATGCAACACCCAGGTAGGTTTTGGTAATGTGCTTCAAATGCCCCTTTTATAACCCACACAAATGACGATTTTGTTTTCTACAGCATTGGAACTTGGAAGTTTGTTAAACAAGTACTATATGCAAAACTTTTTTTTATTATTTTGGAGTAAACAAAGGTTATAACCCCTGGTGGTTCTTTTTTGCCATCTGTGCCCCATTGGGGAGATTTACCTTCACTTCCTGTCCCATGGACAAAATAGATAGTGAGAGGAAATCCCTGCAAATTAAGGGAATCCCTTGGGGACCCTCAGGTCACCAGAACTAGCGTCTCTATTGTAAGATTTCACCATGTCTGTTCAGCACAAGTGGGTCAGACACTGACCTTTCATCTTCCTGCTCAGCAGGGATCAGTGGACAGATCCCCCTCTGAGCAGGCGGACCAGCTTGGTGGAGTCCATCCACCTGAAAGGGCCCTTACACTCATCTGTCCCTGTCCAGAGAGATATCACCAATTCTACAGCCACTTGTCAAACTCTTGCCTGGCCAGGCACATGTATGTGCTCTGCACACCTATTTACTCCAATAGGGCTTTTAAGTATGAGCTAGTACTCTGGACTAACTTTTCATAGGAATGAACGAGAGTGCAGAGCACATGCGTGGGTTCCACACTAAGGCCCCTTTCACACTGGGGCGGTGGGGCGTTAGCGGTAAATCCCTGCTAATCACAGTGGGGATTTACCGCTGTTAGAGCGGCGCTATGGCGGCGGGAGCGGTGCGCTTTTAACCCCACACAAGGGGTTAAAAGGTGGGTTAAAAATGCCCGCTCTCTGCACTTCCGAGGCAGTGTGCAGCTGCTTCGGAAGCGCTGCCCATTGTTTTCAATGGGCGGGGCGGTGGAGGATCGGTATATTACCGCTCACTGCACCGCTCCAAAGATGCTGCTTGCAGGACTTTTTGTAAGGTCCTGCAAGCGCACCGCCCCAGTGTGAAAGCACTCCGGCTTTCACATTGGGGTGGATGGGGAGTGACTTTTGAGGCGCTTTACAGGTGCTATTTTTAGCTAAATAGCGCCTGTAAAGCACCTCAGTGTGAAAGGGGTCATATATTGATACATGGCTGTGCGGTCTAGTCAATGATACCTTACTGCATCGGGGACAGGCGAGTATAAGACTGGGAGGAGAGCTGGGAGAAAGGAAATCTATCAAGGTCCCAGCCACACACACCCTGTATTGTAGTTGAATATTGTTTAAGCGCCATGTAGTATCTATGGCAGTGTTTTTCAAACTTTTTTGTCTTGCGGCGCACCAAAAAGATCTAACAATTTTCACGGCACACCTGAAAAGATTTAACAATTTTTGTGGTGAAGAACTTATTTATTTTTACATATATGTTTAATTTCAAATTTAATGTGAAGGATGTACCTGCTTTCGAGAGCAAATCAGATTAAAGCAATTGCAATTTTCTTTGTACTTTTGCTTGCTTCCTTGTTTTTCATTTAACAGTTTCTCTTTCAGAGTTCCAGACTTGATTAAGTATTTCTCCATTGCTAAACAATGAACAAACATCATTTATAAGCATCAAAGTCAGAATGGAACGGTCTCTATTATTATAAAATAATTAGAGCGCTCGAGTTCTCCCGAGATCTCGCACAAGTCTTGCGTTACGGAAGGAACCAACGAATGAATGACAGATTGACAGAGATTGCGTTTTTATATATGTTACTTTTTTAACTTTTGCAACATTGATTTACCACTTCATTTTTCGATATTTTCAAGGTTTCAAAATGCTAGCAATTTTAAATATTTTTCAAAACTCCCATGGCACACTAGTGTGCAAATTACTGATGACCAGCTTTACTCCTTCTGTTCCATGCTTTGTATAATAAAAGGAGTAATTGTAAAAATAAGTGAATGAGATCTCTTCATATTAAAAACACAATAAAAATAATGAACAGACCTCATCACCCATGATGGACATAGTCACCCAGGGGCCTCTGTGCAAGAACAATTTTTGTGCACCATTTAAATTGCAAACACATACAAATAGGTGAGTAGCCTTTGTAATGCAATGAAGTCTCTCATGGTCCATAGAATGCAGCTGGGATCAAATGGTATTCACCCCCCCCCCCCCCATCTCTTCCAATTCATATGGTGAGAAGAGAAATAGGAGAGGCATTTTCACGTGTCAACACTGGTCAGACAGGAAGTAAAGGAGGTCCCACTGAGCAACACCACTTCAAAAACCAGGATCATTGTGAAGAATGCCTCCTGCTTCTAACCTACATGTGAGTTAAGCAATGCCCAGCGTTATGTGAAAGAGGAAGGGGGTCCCATAAACCACTTGTCCACCATCTAATATACATGGATCCCTATATCCCAAAGGATCTTTGTGCTGCTGCATGGTCTGTATGTCCACCCCTGGTAATCATGAAATGCGACTCCTGACTCTAACCTGTATGTAAATTGAGCAATGCCCAGCATTGTGTGAAAGAGGAAGGGGGTCTCATAAGCCGCTTGTTCTCCATCTAGTATACATGGGTCCCTATATCCCAAAGGGCCCTTGTGCTGTTGCATGGTCCACCCCTGATCATCATGAAGGAATGCCCCTCGCTTCTAACCTGCATGTGAGGTGAGCATTGTCCAGCTTTATATGTTAAAGGAAGTGGTTCCTATCAGCCACCCATTTCCTCTCTAGTATAAATGGGCCCCTATGCTTTAGAGGGCCCTTGTGCTACTGCACGGTCTGCACAAATATTGTTCCTTGTGGGGAACTCTTCCTGCTTCTAACCTGAGCATTAAGTGAGCAATGTACAGCTTCATATGAAAGAAAGAGGTCCCATCCAAAACCTGTCCCCCATCTTGTATAAATGGGCCCCTATGTCCCAGAGGGCCATTGTGCTGCTACACAGTCTGCAAACATGTTATGTTCATCCCTGCTCATTGTGAAGAACGCGTCCAGCTTCTAACCTGCATGTGAAGTGAGCAAGGTTCAGTGTTATGTGAAAGACGTAGGGATCCCATAAGTCACCTATCCCCGCATCTAGTATACATTGGTCCCTAAATCCCAAAGGACCATTGTGCTGCTGCATGGTCTGCAAACAGGTTCTTCATTATGAATAACTCTTCCTGCTTCTAACCTGAACGTGAAGTGAGCAATGTCCAGCTTTATATGAAAGAAGGAGGCTCCATCTGACACCTGTCCCCATCTGGTATATATGGGCCCTTTGTCCCAGAGGGGCCTTGCGATGATACAGTCTGCACAAATGTTATGCCCATCCCTGATGATTGTTGAGAACACCTTCAGCTTCTAACCTGCATGTGAAGTGAGCAATGTCCAGCTTTATATGAAAGAAGGAGGCTCCATCTGACACCTGTCCCCATCTGGTATATATGGTTTGTCCTAGAGGGCCCTTGTGCTGATACACAGTCTGCACAAATGTAATGCCCCTCCCTGTGAAGAACACCTTCAGCTTCTAACCTGCATGTGAAGTGAGCAATGTTCAGTGTTATGTGAAAGAGGGTCCCATCAGCTGCCTGTGCCCATATAGTATAGACTGGCCCCTATATCTCAGAGGGCCCGTTTGTAGCTACATGGTCTGCACAAATGGTATATCTACCCCTGTGTATCATGAAGTATGTCTTCTGCATCTCACCTGCATGTCAAAGGGCAATATCCCGCTTTATAGGAAAGATGTCCGATCAGCTGCCTGTGCCCACATAGTATAAACTGGCCACTATATCCCAAGGGGCCCAGTTGTAGTTGCAAGGTTTGCACAGATGTTATGTCTACCTCTGTGTATCATGAAGTATGTCTTCTGTGTCTAACCTGCACGTCAATGAGCAATATTCTGCTTAATATGAAAGAGGAAAGGGGTCTCTTAAGCCTAGTACACACAGGCCGAATATCAGGCAACATCAGCCGCTTCAATAAAAAACATCCAGCATTCGGCCTGTGTGTGTGGCCAGTTGGCTGAATGAGCATGCTGGAAAACCATCAGCTGACCGGCTCCTGATCAGCGCTCTCAGCCAATGGCTGAGAGTGTTGACCGGAGTGTTCCCCTGTCAGAACACAATAGAACAGTAGGGGAGATCGCTGTACTAACACTGGATTGTTAGTACAGCAGTCTCGACTGGAGCTGTCATTTCATTTTTATTCAACCGCTGGGTTGAACAAAAAAATAAAACTAGTGATGCATACTAGGCTTTAACCCTCCTGTCCCCGTCTAGCATAAATTGGCCCCTATATCCTGGAGGGCCCAGGAAGTATGTCTTCTGCAATCTCCAGCTTTATATGAAAGAGGAAAGGGGTCCCATCAGCTGCCCATCCCCCATCTAGTATAAATGGGCCCCCATGGGCTGCTCATCCCCTTATCTCTGAGGCTGCATTCACACCTGAGTGACATATTTTCGGGCATATTTTGCGCGTTTTGTAGTGTGACATCAGGCGTTTGCAAATGCCGATGTCGTGCTAATACGCGCGTTTGATGCTTTTCCATTGATTCTGTCAATAGAAAAGTGTCAGAAATACTGGAATATGCCTGATTCGCGCAACAATAATACCTCCGGAAGTAGTTTGAGCGTCGGGCGTTTGGCTTCAGGCGTTTGTGAGTGGAGATGTGAACCATGTCCATAGAGAATCATTGATTTTTTCCCCTCTAGTGTTTTGTAGCTTCATGCTTCAGGCATATTTGAGCTACAAAACGCTCAGGTGTGAATGGAGCCTAAAGCCGGCCATACAGGTAAAGCCTTCTCCTGCTCTAAGGACAGAAATCCCCTAGATTCCCCCATGCACACCATACAGCGTGGATGGACCAATCTCCACTGCTGGGCCATTGTATTCAGACAGTCGGCTTTGTCTGATTGGCTGGCGTGCCGACTTTTTTCCGACTTCTCAATGGAAGTTTATGTGGGGTGGCATGGGCTGGAATTTGGGGTGACCAGAGGTGTGTATGACCAATGTAGAGGGAAAGGTGAACCCCCTCTCTGTACACAATGGAGGTGAGGAGTGGTGACGTCACACAGTGGGGCTCACACACACACACATAGGCTTCCATTGGTGCCTGTCCTCCCCTCCCCCTCCGTGTGTGCATTGTGTGGAGTGCAGGAAATAACCCCCTGTATCAGTGAGTGTGGGGGAAGGAAGGAAGGCTCCTCCGTCTCTGTGGTCGGTGCTCTCTCTCTCTGTCTATCAGTGAGTGGTGGGGGAAGGAAGGATCCTCCATCTGGTCGCCCTCCTCCTCCTCCCTCCTCTGTGGGTGCAGGCTGTGTGTCAGCTCGCTATGTCGGATGACGATTCCAGGGCCAGCTCCTCTTCATCCACCTCCTCCTCCTCCAACCAGCACATAGACCGGGACCTCTCCAACAACCTCCCCAGGAAGAAGGACACCAAAGTCAGCATGAGCAAGAACTCCAAACTCCTCTCCACCAGCGCCAAGAGGTACCTACCGTCCCCCTATGTGTGTGAGGAAGTGTCAGCGCTGGCAGGATCCACCATCTCCCCCGGCATGGGGGTGCCAGGCTATCCATGGGGGTGCCAGGCTATCCATGGGGGTGCCAGGCTATCTATGGGGGTGCCAGGCTAGTCATGGGGGTGCCAGGCTAGTCATGGGGGTGCTCCCCTCAGGCCCGGCCCAGGTTACCCGGGCTGTGTGTGGCCTGCTGGAGACAAAGGCTGGGCTCTGCGCCGGACATGGGGGGACAACAAAAGGCTGAGCACCAACAAGCCGCTCTTCCCCTTTAAGTCTGCTCCGCCATGGCCGCCGGCACCCCCTCCCTGCCTCACTGTCCGTAAGGGTTACCCCCCCCCCCCCCGCACCCCCACCGTGCGGCAACGAAAGGGTGGCACGGCTCGACGCTCATTAGCATTTTAAGGCGCCGCCCACCGACTTGCATTTGCATGTTAGCTTTTTGGGGTCCCCGTGCGGCCGGGGCGGGTCATGTGGGGAGGCAGAGCGGTCTGGGCACCGTGGGAGAGAGAGGGCCGGGTGTGTGTGACCGGAGCCGCCGCCATGTTGTGCCCCTCAGGGGGTCAGTGCAGCGGGGAGAGGGAAGAGTCCTTGTGCGGGCTTCTGAGGGGACAGTGTGGGGGAGACAGCAGAGCCCTTGGGGGAGAGGGGAGCGGTGCTGAGGGGACGGCATGGGGGAGAGGGGAGCGG